>JAJMFI010000628.1:0-16982 GCA_030574595.1 Ruyongia chambardii
ATAAAGTTAGTACACTTACCAATACCTTCACCAGCTACTAGATAGTCCTCGATATATTCCTTTGAGTGAGTTCTTTCACCAGAAGATCTATCCGAGTGTATTATTTCAGGTTTAGAAGAGCTTTCCATTGTTAAGTATTATATAACAAAGAATGAAATGGAAGTTCTTTTAATATTGTATAGAGAACTTTAAAATAAACTTTCAAAAAAAATAGGAATCTGGAGAAGCAAGTACATTTATATTTATATGTGAAATTTTCACTTTTCCTATTCCCATTAAAAAAAAAAAATTATTAAATTTTTCCCAACGCCAATTTTCTGGGGGACATTTTGAAGAATTTTGTCTCCGAAACTCTAACCGGCACGTCCTAATAATTTATTATTAATTAAAAATATATTTTTTATTATATTGATTTTTCAAAGGCGCATTTTGTTAGTAATTTTTATATATAATGTATATGGCATTTTTTTTTTCCTGGCGCGGTGGTGCTATTTTTATTTTACCCGATAAAAGTCAGTTAAAGCCTACTGACTGAAAGACTCTAATTAGAGAACGAATACAGTAACAAAAGCGAGTAGGTGACGGAAAACACAGAAAGAAGGAGAGAGAGAGTGCAAAAGATTGATCATGATTAAGACGATTCTTGTCTAGATACTACTATACATACATCTGTTGTTCATTTCTTGAGATCATTGCGAACTTCATTTGAGGGGAGAATATACACCATTAATGGTATGTTTTTTCGAGAGTTCTATTATTAGTATTTAGAAATAGTTGAATAATAAGACACCAGATTTGTGAATCTGATATGAAATTTTGACTACATTATTTATAAATAATATGAATGAATAAATGAGTATAACTAGTATGAATATTATTGTGAATATGGAAGTGTTATGATGGGGCATTTTTTTCAATTTTTCTCTATTTTACTTAATATTTTTGTCTTTTTTTTTTTAAAGGTGTGAAACTATTTCTTAATATTGAATTATAAGTCATTCCCCAGAAAATATTGGAAAATCTCCAAGCTCTATTGCGGACAAATAGGCATGAGCATGCGCAGCCTCGGGGGAAGTTATTACTTTGGACATTTTCGCATTCGACGGACAATCTCCCCGTAACGGGACAAATCTTGGGGGGTGGAGTCTATATATGTGTTTAACTCTGATTGGTTGGTTATTTGTAATTAATAAATGTTGTTTATATGAGAAATTTTTTGTTGGTTTAATTTGTTTACACCTTTATTATAATTGGTGTTATTTAATTAATTTAATTTATAATCCATATTCATTGGGGTAAGGTAAAGCATTATTGATAGTATGTAATTATTCATTTAATTATTTTTATTTTACTTATTTAAAGAGTTTTCGGCCTACGGGTATGAAGAATTGGATCATTACTATATACTATTAATATATAATGACTTTAACCGCACTTAGTGTGACTGATTTATTTTGTTAACTGATTCAATCCTATTTAAAATAATACTTGAACTGTGAATACTTATGTATTGTACAATATAGTAAAATACATGTCTTTCGGATTCTGACTTACCATCATTAATATTAATAATGAAATGAAATAGTGCAAAGTGTGAAATGTAGAGTGTAAAAGTGTAAAGTGTGAAGTGTTAAATCAGAAATAAATAAGGTTGAGTTATAAAGTTATTGTTACAAAAATAACAATTAATATATAGTAATTGACTAGTGAAAATAAATCTATAATATAGCGCCCCTCTCTCTAATTTTTTTATAATCCAAATAGACTATTAGACTTCTTATTAACTAACTATTAATTTATAAACATCATTCAAAATTAAGAAAATAGAGAAGCACATATTGTTGTAAACTAGTAATAAATAATCAATAATTATTTAAATTATCAAATTTAACATCAATCTTGTTATAAATTTCATGATATTTGAATTCTACAATACTATCTATGCACAGGCATGGGGAATTTATTCAATAGCGACATATTAATATATGTGATTTGAAATGTTTATCTATGAATAATAGGACAATTCAAGTACGTTTAATGAATACCTTTCTCCTTTTCTCCATAGAGTAAACGTTTTGTAATATGAATTACTTAAGACATTAATTGAATCAAATTTAAGAGAATCGAATTGAATTGAATCAAAATTGAATTAATTTGAATTGATCATTCATGATTTAACGATATATAATGAATCTAGAATAATTCTTATGAAATTTGGATCTAATAGATTTTAATTTTATCAATCTGGGGAGCATAAATTTCAAATTTCAAAATCTTTAATAATGGACGTAAAAGTGAATATATCCGTTCTTCTTTTTTTTTTCGTTTTTTTCTTTTGGATTTTAGCTCTAATATCAGCGATAATAATTACTTGATGGTATATAATATACTCGATAGTAGATAGCGTGTAACATAGTTAATAAATACATCCCCCCCTAAGGATAGTTTTAAAAAGCTAAACATTAGAAGTAGTGTAAATACAGAACCCAAATAGCCTGTTAAAAAAATGCTAAGGTTAAAAATTTCATGATTGTCCAAGGAAAAGGAAAAAACAAAAAAATTTTGAGTGGCGAATATTGAAGAATATTGACCCATTTCAAAAAAGAAAATTTAACCGCTGGCTAAGAAATTCAGAAGAAAAAAAAAAAAAAAAAAAACATTTAAAGATGGCTGGAAAGGACACGCTAAACGCCAAAAACTTTTGCAGGACCCGGAAAATCTCGTTCAGTTTGGTAAAAGGGGACAGAAAGATCCGGGTCGACGGCTTGGTGGGGAAAAATATAATATCAATTATTCAATAAACCTACTACTACTATTACTATTACTATTACTATTACTACTTGTATTTATATGAACTTACCGAAAATAATTCAAATATAATGTTAATTTAATATTAATATAATATAAATTTAGATAGTATTTATTATTTTATTGAATACAATTTATTAATCCTTTCTAAAGAGGTAAATTATTTCAAAACTAATAGGCTATAATTGTAACTACATACATACATACCTAGAATACATACATCAGATACATAGATATATGAAGATTTACAATATACAAGCTATAATGAAATTGTGAAAGATCTCAAGTATAACTTTTTAATGCATCGCACTTCAAATTAAAATTTATCTTACAAAGGTTCTTTGTAACTCCTCTTGTTTCTGCTTCTAGTTTTGATTTTTGATTTTTGATTTTTTGATTTTGAATTTTGATTATTCGATTTTTAAAATTTGTCCAAGTTCAATATTGATAATTAATATAGTACTAATAACTAAATTATACTGAATATAGCAAACATTATAGTTAATTAACAATATATCAACAACAAACAAACAAACAAGCAATAAAAATACTCCAGATTATTTTTACAAACCGTAACAAAATATATAAAAAAACATATACGCGCTTCATTCAGTATAATTAACATCAGGAAAAAAAAACTAGATGTGCGCAAACCAAGAATTATTCAAATTGAAAAAAAAAGGGGACAAATACTCCTCCTACTTCTAATTTTAAATATTGAATTGACCACGTAAGATATTTACAAAAAAAACAACAACAACAACACAATAACATTAATAGTGTTAACCATTAATACCATATAGATCTGTACCTAACTACACACTATATACATACACACATATATATATATATATATTATAGTGTATCTCAACTTGATTAAATTTAATTCTCAGACTGCACAAAAGTAACCAGCGCACAATTTTCATTTTTAATTTTTATTTGGGTCAATTGAGAATTAAAAGAAAAAAAAAATTTGGAAATAGTCTTTGCCGCAAATTTGTCCTAAAAATCATCTCGCCACTTTATTCTTTATTTTTAATTTTATACAAAGTATATGGAATAATTAAGCCTATAATAATTTCTAGGACAATTCTAAAACATTAATGAATGATTGAAAGTTGAAACAATTAGATGATTGGCTAATTGATTGTATTAGTTGTGTTAATTGGGTGGTTTTGTTGGTTTTGTTTATTAATATATGTCTAGGAAATTTTAAAATAACAAATTCTATAATTAATTAGTTTATTATAACTTTAAGGCAGGTACAAAGCCGTTTTACTGGGGTGCGGATCGATTGATATTACAAAAACATGATTCTTAAATATATCTTTTATTTACAACATATATATATATACATTAATACATAGTTGTTGAAGTCCAAAACCTGTTCAATAGATATATACATATACATATTTCATATAATATACAATGACTTTTACCGGTACTAATTTACTAATTTGATGAACCATACATAAAATTTATCCTATTAATTACAAGCAAAGTATTTCACATGGATTTTTCTTTTTTTTTTTTTCGGTTTGTTGATTTTAAAAATTTTGAAAGATTTTTTTTTTTTTTCTTTTCCGGACAAATCTTTCCCCAAAATTCGAACTCCTCCAGATTTATACAGAAATTTAATTCAATTTCAACTTTTCAACAAATATATAAATATCTTTTGATTCCCCCTCCCTCAGTTTCTCTATAAACAGGAAAATTTTTTTTTCTACAAATTAAAAAAATAGAAATACACAATACTGGTTATTATTTCATTTCCAATTATTAATTATTAATTATTAATTATAAATATAAGATATATATATACTTATCCATAATTGATTTTAAATTTTTGTTCAATTTTAAATTTTAGATATTTTTTGGTTTTTTTTTTCTAATTCTACATAATGTCTTTCAACAGAGAAACCTCTTTAATTGCTGCCATTGATATTGGTACAACCTCTTCAAGAGCTATTCTATTCAATTATAAAGGTGAAGAAATCACCAAACATCAAATAGAATACTCAACAACTGCTAACATTGATTCAAAGGGTAATACACATATCTATTCAACTGAAGGTATCTTAATTAATGCTGAAGATAAAGATATCGAAATTGAAGATCAAGCTGCTGCTCATGGTGCTACCTTAAGATTCCCAAATCCTGGTTGGGTTGAAGTTAGACCTGCTCATGTCTTAGCTAATGGTATTCAATGTTTAGCTGCTTGTCTATTAAATTTAAAATCAATTAATGAAAAGAGAATTAAGAATAATGAAACTCCATTCAAAGTTGTTTCAATTGGTATTGCTAATATGAGAGAAACAACAATTGTTTGGAATAAATTAACTGGTAAATCATTAAACTATGGTATAGTTTGGAATGATACAAGAACTGCAGAAATTGTTAATGAATTAAAATCAAGAACATCTGAAGAACATTTAGAAAAGATTAGATTAAAATCTGGTATTCCATTATCAACCTATTTCTCTGCTTCAAAATTAAAATGGTTAATTAAAAATGATGAAGAAATTGCTGAATTATACAGTAAGGGTGATTTAATGTTTGGTACAATTGATACTTGGTTAATCTATCATTTAACTAAGGAACATGCTCATGTATCTGATGTTACTAATGCTTCAAGAACAATGTTTATGAACATTGAAACTTTCAAATATGATGATGAATTATTTGAATTCTGGGATATTGATTCCTCCAAGATTACTTTCCCAAAAATTGTTTCATCATCTGAATATTATGGTTCATTTGCCATTCCTGATTTAGCTAAATTAGGTTATGCTGGTGCTCTATCAAATGTTGCCATTGAAGAATTATCAACAATTAATGATATTCCAATCGCTGGTTGTCTAGGTGATCAATCTGCTTCATTAGTTGGTCAATTAGCCTTAAAGCAAGGTGCTGCTAAATGTACATATGGTACTGGTTGTTTCTTATTGTATAATACTGGTAAAGAATCCTTAATATCAAAGCAAGGTGCCTTAACAACAGTTGGTTTTTGGTTCCCAAATCTATCTGAAAATGAAAATTATCCTCATTATGCTCTTGAAGGTTCCATCTCTGTTGCTGGTTCTGTTGTTCAATGGTTAAGAGATAATTTGAAATTAATTTCAAAGGCTCAAGATATTGGTCCATTAGCATCTTTAGTACCAAATTCTGGTGGTGTTGTCTTTGTTCCTGCCTTCTCTGGTCTTTTTGCTCCTTATTGGGATTCTGAAGCAAGAGGTACCATTTTAGGTTTAACTCAATATACTACTGCTTCTCATATTGCTAGAGCTGCTTTAGAAGGTGTTTGTTATCAAGCACGTGCTATCTTAAAAGCAATGGCCTCTGATGCTGGTGCTCAAGGTGATTTCTTAGAACAAGCTGTTGGTACCTATGAAAAGGCTCCATTATCCCTATTAGCAGTTGATGGTGGTATGTCACAAAGTGATGAAGTTATGCAAATTCAAGCTGATATCTTAGGTCCTTGTGTCACTGTTAGAAGATCACCAAATGCTGAAGCAACTGCTTTAGGTTGTGCCATTGCTGCTGGTTTAGCCTCTAAGAATCCAGAAGAAAGATTCTGGAAAGATTTAGATGATGTTTCAAAGACAATTGGTGCTGCTTCAAAGGGTGATTTTATCTCTAAATCAGATGATAAAGAAAGAAGAGCAAGTTGGAAATTATGGGAAAGAGCCATTGAAAGAACCAAAGGTTGGATTGAAACTTAAATGTTAATCTAGCTCATAACTATTATCAATCAAGATTTTTCAATTCTCATACCATCAAATTATTAAAAAAACAAATTAATCAAAACAAACAAAAAAAAAGTTTTCTTATAATGAATTAATGATATTATTAATGCTTTGTTTCCTTTCTGTTCTTTCTTTTACTATCCTATAATTATATATATATAATAATATTAACTACAATTTATAAATATATTAATACCGTCGCTAAATTTAATAACATCTTGTATCTTTTTAGTAATTCAATATTAGATAAAGAATCTATGTGATTTTTTCTATTATAACTAAGTATATATTAAAGTTGATTTATCAGCTATTACTTAAAATCAAATCTTTAGCATTTATCATTGAATCAGTTATTATAATGAATTTTTTATTAACATTATATTTCTTCTTTATTTGTAATTCCAAATGCTTAATTGATGCAATTTCACTATATGTTAATCCACCAACCATGACTATAAATACAATTGAATTATTCTTTTGTAATGATCCACCTAATTTATGAACTGAATTATCAGATTCTGATAATTCTTCATCAATTGTTTTACCTAATAGATAGGTATCCAAATCTATGTTTTTCCAACTTGTTCTCTTCTCTAAATTATTACCGTTATATGTTTCTTTTAATAGTTTTGTAATGAATGGAACATAACATCTATAAACGTTTAATTCTTCTCCTTGATTAGTTAAATCAATTGTATTTTCCAAATTATTACCATTGATTGTTTTATTATCTGATTCAAAATCATCAAGGTTTTCATTAATCAATAAGAATCTATTATTTAAAACATCAAAATTTTTAATGATGGAAGGATGAACACCATCTGCACTTGAATTCTTTATTATAATTAATCCAATTTTAATTAGATTTTGTAAGAGTAAAAAGGTCTTATTAAAACCGAAAAATTCAATCAATTCATCACTTAAATTAATGAAATCAATCTCTTTAATACCATTATTTACAATACTAGTAATTGAAATTAATCTAATTATGTCTAATAAAGAATTTTCATCAGAGTTAGAATTATAAATCAAATTAGTAATTTTACTTACTGTATTTGAATAGTTCAAATTCTTTAATAAGATATTTTGTTGAAATTCTAGGATTTCATTAAATCTTGAATTTTGATTATTAATATTCAATTTATTAATCATAATATCTTCATTGATTCTAGTAAATATCGAGATTTGTCTTTTAACACTCTCAAGATTTGGTAAAGTATCAACAAATGCCTTAACATCATTGATTGAACTTGTCTGTTGATTTGAATTGAATTGATCATAATGATTTTGTAATATCTTTGCTTTATTGTTAAGATAATCACATGCAATACCAAAATTTAAATATTTGATTTCATCGTATAACGATGGTTCATAATCATTGACATCATCACTTTTACTTTTATTATCATTTTCACTATTATTATTATTATCATTATTATTACTATTATTATTATGGTCATTATTAGTATCTAAGAATAATATTTCATCTTTATTGAATTGAATTGAGTTTATATCAATATCATAAATTTCATCAACAAGCCCAGAATAACTTAATTGATTTAATAATACACTTAAAAAGTCTAAATTTCTTTCAAGGATGATTAAATCACATTGTTTCCCACTATTATTTGAATTTAATCCATATAAACCATTGTCAATCTGTAATTGTGATGATTTTTCTGATGCATTTAAAGAATTTAAATAGTTATTTCTTAAATTTTTAAAAGAATTTAAAAATTTCAAAGAATTAAGACCCTTTGATAATACATGTGTAATTCTAAAGTTTGGATGAACTATTAGATAATTATTCAAGAAATTAGCCAATTTAAATGATAAATTTGATGTATTATTGTAAAGATATAATGATGGAAATTCTAATTTTGGTGATAAGTTCAAATCATAAATTAATTGATTCTTATTAGATTGTATAAATAGAGACCATGAGTTTATAGAGTTAAAATTAAACAATTGAGTTATATTCGAATTGTAATTAATATTACTCAATGTATTAACATTAGAGTTATTCTTATTTGTTAATCTATATGTAAAAGATTCGAAATAATCATCTGTTAATATGATGTCAATTGATAACAATGGATTTATATTGAACAATTCTTGTAATCTTTGAGTGAATATATCATAATTTTGAATATGTGATCTTATTAGAAAGGTTAAACTATTGGTCTGAGAAGAATTTGATAATATATTAGCAGTTATCTGATCATTAAACCAATATACAGAGGATATATTTGATAGTTCCTTTAATTTTGAAAATGGGATTAAAAAGTTGATTGAGGAGGATAGAGATCTATCAATTATTAAAGATTTACTATTGTTACCCAGAAGAGATAGTAATGATTGCAATGGATCACTCATTAAAGAAATAAATACTCTTATATGGAGCCTGTTTATATTAAAATGCTAAAGAATTCATTATTTTAAAAAGGTTGCACCTGTGTTTATACTGCTATTTTACCACACCAATTTTTTTTTATTTCTTGTAACCCGGACACCATTCAATAAAAAAAGAAAGTAAAGCATTACCTATTTGAATAGAAAGAAGAAAACTACATACAAACTAAAGATCAGACAAATAAAGTCATTATATATATAAATATAAAGTAAGAGGTTGTTTGTAAACTATATCACAACAGTGTGAATAATAAATAAATAACAAAAAGACTATAGTAGTGGGAATAATCTAGTAGGGTGGGAAATTCTTATTGTTTGTTTTTCGTTTTGATTTTCCTCATATATATTCTTATTCTTTTCATGATAATTGAAGGAACATAGGAAGTTTAATATGGGATAATTGACAAATAGTCAAATATGTGACTTATAAGGTAGAGATGAATAGAATAAATTAACAGTGATGGTTGTGATAAATGCAAGAATTAAAGGTCAACTTATTCAGAGGCAGCTTCCTTCTTTTCAGCAGCTAGCTTAGCATAGTAGTCTTCTCTCTTTTGAACTCTTGGTTTATGGAAACCCCACCACCAGTATGAGGCAGCACTCATACCAAGAGTGAAACCGATGGAGACATCAACGATGATTTGTCTCTTTAATTTACCTGTAATTGGAGCGATAGCCATTGTTGTGATATATGTAGATTATGGTGTTTTATACCTTCTATGGGTAGTAAAAGTAAAGTTCAAAATGTAAATTAAATCATTTTTAAGATTTTCAAGTCGCCTGTTTTTTGAACCAACTTTTTTGTATGGTGTTTCCCTTACCAATGCTGTTGTCCAATCAAGAGGCGTGTAAAATGGTCTGGTGGACGGGTAACAGGCTCTAAAATTTTACTAATTTTTTTTTTTTTTTTATTGGTTTTTTTTTTGTTACTTTTTTATTTGTGGAAAATGGTACGAAAAGAAAGAGAAAGTGAAAACTAACAATCTAACTTATCCTTTTTAAAGATAATTAATTAGTATTATACTATATTACAACCCATATACAATGTTTGCCCGTCAAGTCGCTAGAGCCACCAGATTAACTACTAAGAGAACATTTGCCACTACCTCTAAGGCTGCTGGTCCTCACTTTGCTGAAGGTCCATACTCAAATTTACCATTCAAAGTTCACGGTAGAAAGTATATTCCATATTGGTTATTACATTTTGGTTACTTCGGTTTAGCCTTTGCTATCCCATTCGTTGCTTGTGGTGTCCAATTAAAGAGATCTGGTGCTTGGTAATCAATCTAGTGCTATCAATATCAATATCAATATCACTACTCTAATCATCTTCATTTCAGCCTTAAATTATTACTGTAAATTACCAATTAATCCATACGACAAAACAATAAAAGATTCCTTTCCATCATTAAATTAATTATATAAAAAAAATTAAAGAAAACTATATCAGAGTTATTATCTGATTCAATGTCCATTATCCTCCTATAAATTATAGGGATTTATAAGGTTACATTTTTAATTATCCATTAGCAGATACAAATACATGTCTATTTATTCACATATTATTATAATATCTTTTTATTTTGTAGTGGTTGGCTTTTACTAATTAAAATATACTTCGCTTATATAATCAAGAAAAAAAATTATACGCAAGGTAAAAATTTATATTAACCTCATCACACTATTAGATCTATTTTAATTGCTAAATTATTTACTTTTGTGTTATCTCAGATAAGTTTACCTATCCATGCGTAACTTGATCTGTCTTAATAGAGGTCGTATCTCTCCATCATCAGAGTCGGCCCCTGATCTTCCAGTAAATACAGCACTATTTGACCCCATTAATGATTCATTGACAGTTGTTTTAGGTCCTGGAGAATTTGGTATTTACGAAGTTCAACAATTTCAAAGAAATGGATCTGTTGTTATATTATCATCATTTGAAAATGATAATGAATTATTATCATTCCAGCATTTTGTTGATTCTTCAAAATTAGTATTCATTTTCCAAAATGGTGATATAATAACTTCAACTTATGATCCTCTATCTAATTATGACTTGAATAATTTAATTGTAGAAATTGTTGGTTCTATTGATAATGGAATTCAAGCTGCATCTTGGTCATTTGATGAAGAAACATTATCAATAGTTACAAATGAAAAAACAATTATCCTATTATCTAGATTGTTTGAACCAATTGCTGAAGTTACTTTAAATCCTGATGATCATTTATTATCAAATCATGTTGATGTAGGTTGGGGTTCTAAAGATACTCAATTTAAGGGTAAAGGTTTCAGAGAAATCGAAAGAAAACAGCAACAGCAGCAACAACAACAGCAGCAAAAGGATGAAAATCAATTGATACCAAAATTAGACCTTGAGAGAGATTTCAATAAGAGAGATCCAACTGTTAAGTTATATATTGATAAAGGAACTCTATCAAATTATGATAATCATAGATCCGTAATCTCTTGGAGAAATGATTGTGATTATTTTGCTATTTCTACAATTGAAAACATTCGTGATATCAATAGAAGAATCATTAGAGTTTATAATAGGGAAGGGAAATTGAGTAGTGTTTCTGAACCAGTTGATTTTCAAGAAAATCATTTGGCTTGGGGAAATTTATTATCATCAATTCAGCGTATTGATAATGAAGAATATAAAGCTCAAACAAATAATGATTTAGATTCTTCATTAAGCTTAATCTTTTTCGAAAGAAATGGTTTAAGACATGGAGAATTTGATACAAGATTACCTATTGATTCAAAAATTGATCAGATTGTTTGGAATAATAATAATGAGGTATTGGCCATATTAGCTGATAATAAGGTATACATTTGGACCACCAAAAATTATCATTGGTATTTAAAACAAGAAATCGAGGCATCATCAACCGAAATAATCAATTTTATCAAATGGCATACTGAAAAACCTTTAAATTTATTGATTGGTACCAATTCTAAAATCGAAATTATTGATTTTGCTTATAAAACAACAATTGGTCCTTCTATAATTCCATTAGATGTTGGTATGAGCATTGTTGTTGATGGTCAAACGATCAATTTAACTCCCTTATCAATTGCTAGCGTTCCACCACCAATGGCATTTAGAGAAATTGAATTAGATGAAAATGCTATTGATGTTGCTATTAGTAAGTCAAATGAAATTATTGCATGTTTGACAAATAATAAAATTGATCTATTCTCATATGATTTCACCAATATGAAATCATTCAATCATCCTGAAATTGTATCAACAATAAAAAAATCAGAAATTGCAACTTCTAATGAACATTTAAGACAGATTGCGATTTCTAATGATAATTTATTAACTGTTTTATTAGATAGTGAGGAAGGTATTTCAAGATTAGTTGTACTTGATATCACTGTTTTACACGATTTTGATCTAAAAACAATAATAGATTCACCAATGAAAATTGTTCTTATCAAACCTCAATCTAATTGGGAACATGTATTTTATCAAACAATTGACGGTTCAATTTATAAATTAGTTGAACAGTTTGATGAAGAAAATGATTCGAAAAGTTATAACTCCGTAAAGATTACCAAATTTCCAAATTATGCTTCTGACTTCCAAATCACAGAAATTCATACTTCTAACGATAATGTCAACCAAATAGAAGATGAAGACGAGGATGAATACGAAACGAAAAATTCAGAATGGGATACAGAAACTGAATTCAGAAATGAAAATTTGGTGGCATTCGGTTTAACTAATAATGGTAAGCTGTTTGCTAATGATATTCAAATTGCTACTGCTATCACATCATTAATGATTACAGAAACTCATTTACTATTTACGACTGCACAACATACTTTGAGATTTGTTCATTTAAATAAAACTGAGTTCAAACCGTTGAAAGATTCAATCGACTCGATTAATGATGAAAGAATAAGACAAATTGAAAGAGGTTCTCTATTAGTTAACGTTATGCCTTCCAAACATGCTGTTGTCTTGCAAGCTCCTAGAGGTAATTTGGAGACAATAAATCCAAGAATTTTAATACTTGCCAGTGTCAGAAAAGATATCATTGAAAAGAGATATAAAGAAGCCTTTATAACATGCCGTACACATAGAATTGACTTGGATATTCTACATGATTATTCTCCAGAATCTTTTTTTAATAATATTGAGAGTTTTGTTAATCAAATTGAAAGAATTGATTATCTAGATCTATTTGTCTCTTGTTTACATGAGGAAGATGTAACTAAGACCAAATATCTGGAAACAAATTCAGATGAAGAATTCGATAAAGTTGTGGCTCAATTACAAGTACTTCAATTAGAACAACAAAAATTTGATGAAATTAACGCACAAAGAAAGAAGAAGGATAAACAACCATTCATTCCAAAGAGTAAATTAGTTGACCCAAAAGACTCTAAGGTGAATAAGATTTGTCATGCTATTTTACAAGTTTTATTGAAACCTTCCTATAAGGTAAAATATATGCAAACTATCATTACTGCATTTGCGTGTGAAAGACCTGCCAATCTACACTCTGCCTTGGAATTAATAAGCAAGCTTGACAACAAAGATGAACAAGAAAAGTATATTATTCATTTATGTTTCTTGCAAGATGTTAACTTATTGTATGATACTGCATTAGGCCTTTATGATATCAAATTAACTCTATTAATTGCTCAACAATCACAAAAGGATCCAAAAGAATATTTACCATTTTTACAAGAGTTATTTTCACAAACTGAATTACGTCGTAAATTCATGATTGATACTCATTTAAAGAAATTTGATAGAGCGTTGGTTCATCTATCAGAAATTATTGGCGATGGTGAAATCAGTGAAGAATTTATTAATTATGTTATTGAACATGACCTATATAAAAATGCTCTACATATCTATCGTTACAATCATGAACAACAATCTGTCATTCTCGATATATATGCCAAAAAATTACACTCACAACAAGAATACACTGAGGCTGCTTTAACTTTTGAATTGTTAGGTAATTATAAGGATGCTCTCGAATGTTATATCTCTGGCTCTAAATGGAAAGAAGCTTTAGCCATTACAATGAAACCTAAATTTTCAGATCAAATGGTTGTAACTGCCGAAAGACTAGTCACTTCATTATCTGAAGCTCATAACTACTATGATGCTGGTAGAATTGAATTCAAATTTTTGAATCATATTGAGGAAGCCATCAGACTATTCTGTAAACAATATCATTACGAAGAAGCTATTCTACTAGCTGAGACCGAAGGTAAACCTGAATTAGTTGAAAATATTATAGATGGCGCACTAGGTGAAGGTTTTGGCACAATTGCTGAATTGATTGCAGATTGTAACGGCCAATTGGGCTCACAATTAAAAAGACTAAGAGAACTAAGGGAAAAGAAGGAGGAAGATCCATACGCATTTTATGGTCAGATTGAAGATAACGATGTTGCTGACAATGTCAGTATTGCACCATCCGAAACATCAACGAAAGATTCATTCTTCACAAGATATACTGGTAAGACCTCAGGTACCGCCAAAACTGGTGCCTCAAGAAGAACTACAAAGAATAAACGTAGAGAGGAAAGAAAGCGTGCTCGTGGTAAAAAGGGTACCATTTATGAAGAAGAATACTTAGTAAAATCAGTAGGCAGATTGATTGAAAGATTAGACCAAACCAAACCAGAGGCCATTAGATTGATTGAAGGTTTAATTAGAAGAAGAAAGAGAGAACAAGCATACCAAGTCCAAAAAACATTTGTTGATTTACTCGAAGAATTAAAAGAACATATTGTCGAAATATATGCCATTAGTGAAAAGGACAGAGAAAGATATGATGAAAATGGAGAGGTTTATTTTATTGATGAAATTCCTTTACCAATCATCACTGATTTCCCTAAGAAGAATGTGCTAGACTACTAAATCTTCGTGAAGTTGGTTTAGCTTATGAAGTATTCCTACTTTGCCCATATTTATTAATTGTATATTTACCAATTGCATATTTTTTTTTTTTGAGGATATTGTATTAAATCAATAGTAACATTTGTTAATCAACAAGTTGTTGTACTGAGCAGCTCGTTCTTCACAACCAGATTTAAAGTAAAATATAAATTACTCACAAATGATAAAAATTAGATCAAGATTGTAGCATTAAAATGATTCCAATTGATATTTGATATCTCGATTTATTATGTAACCATGAAATGACTATGTGATGTGACTAAGAACATTCGTCATTTGCCTAATTGGGCGCGGGGACACAGAGCGCCCAGTATTAATAATTATTGCAGTAACAACAACTAAATCAGTGAGATCAGTATTTCGACCTCAGCTCGTTCATCAATCAATCATCAAAAATGTTAATATCGTTTTTATAGTAACCAGATCTCAATTTATCCTCATGATTTAATACCAGTTCCCTAAGAGCAAGAACACAATTCTTTGTTGCATCCGTAATCGATTCTTTCTTGGCCTTACTATATGCCAGTGATTTATAAGGCATCTTTTGTGATATGCCTTTACCAAGATGTTCATGGTAAGTACCATCTCTTAAAGTAAGTCTCACTATAGAGCTAATAGTAACCGAATGGGTTTCAGTAATTTCTGAAACAACCTCTACTTCTGAGTCTGTTATTGTTGAGCTTATAATTTCAGTAAACCAACCATCATAACCAAAACAGCTATTTACCAAGTTGACAATGATGTACATGGGTATTGAATCTGGATTGAACTTATTCCTAAATGTTCTTCTTGATAGATATTTTTCCATTTGTAATTGTAATTGACCAATTGCTTTCATTGACCAAATGCTAGCAGGTCTGTCCTTCCATTTATCTTCATAGATCAACTCTAAAATATCAACATTGGGAAACAAAAGGCTAATAGTGGGAATTTTGTCATCATATGGCTCTATATCTTGTTCTAATCCACCAGACAAACTAAAATTAGTCATCTATATACAGAGCACCAGCATGTATATTTAATAATAACTCTTATAGTATTAGAGATACTGCGTATCACTTAGCATTTAGTATGAGATTTACTTTGGTTCAAGTATAGCAAAAGTAAAAAAATCTGACATTTACGTGTCGATAATTTTGAACAACATGAAAATTATGAACACGAACCAGATTTACATAAAGTGGAAGATCAACAAACTGTAAACCCTGCTCAGGCTTCCTTTGTATTTGCAAATACTAGAGAGAGACTATACCTCCCGGATAACAATGGACCTGCTGAAGGATCTGCTGAATCAGCAACAGATTAAAGAGCAATCTGCGGAGGAGATCATTCCTACTCTTTGTGAAAGACTGGCACACGCGAATTTGGCATCAGATAGAAGGGCTGCTGTGCTAACATTAAAGGCATTTAGTAGGCAATATAGGGAAATTGTAATTTCTAATGGTCTAAGAGGTCTTATTAGCACACTAAAGAATTTTTCTGAAGATACTGAAATCCTTAAGGCCTCTCTGGAGTCATTATTAATTTTGTTCATCAGAGGTGAAGGTGATGATGACCTGACTAGAAATTTTATTTCTCAACAATCTAGAGTTCAGAACGGTAAATATCCTTCCCCATTATTATTGAAGGAAGAAATGTCATCGAGCTTAGATCAATTTTCATTATGGATTGCTGATGAGATTATTCAAGATCATGAAAACATTGCTTTGATTGTGTCCCTATTAGAAAATACCGATTTCTATGTGAGACTTTATACCTTGCAACTTTTGGAAGCTTTAGTTGCTGCTCGCCCAGTTAGAAGTAAAGATGCATTATTACATTCCCCATTGAGTATCTCAACACTAGCACATGTATTAGCAGACCAACATGACCCAATTAGAAATGAAGCCATCTTATTATTAATGGCTATAGTTAATGATAATTTCAACATCCAAAAACTTGTGGCATTTGAAAATACTTTTGATAGACTTTTTGAAATAATACATGAAGAGGGTGATATTAGAGGTAGCATTGTGGTTCAAGATTGCTTATCATTGATAACAAACCTATTGAAATACAATGTATCCAATCAAAAA
>JAJMFI010000629.1:0-16468 GCA_030574595.1 Ruyongia chambardii
AATTTAACATCTTCCATTTCAACACCCTTTTGATTATTTATCTTATCATTAAGACCTAATCTTAAATCTGGCATACCTGATAAATTAGATTTTATCTTAATCTTACCCAAAATTTCAGATCTTAAGACTCTACCTTCATGATTTATCAACATATTAATACTCTCTACAACATCCAAAAAGGCCTCATTCTTCTTATATTTTATACCTTCAGATCTCCAAGAAACAGCATTTGTAATAGCACTTGGAGGACCCAATTGTTGTCTTGCCTTTTCTTTCTTTTCTAATACATAACTCTTCTGTGTAATGTATTCCTTCAACATCTTTGTTTCAGTGATTTGAGCATATCCAAAATCCATCATTTCATCTAATAATTCATAAATAACAACAAAGTTATCTCTTATTGATTCCTCTTCAAGTTCTTTAAAATAATCAGTCAAGACTTCGACTAATTTATGCAAAAACAAAAATATTTCAACGGCATTAGTATTACCAGTGGTTAATGCCACAATATAAAGATCATTATGTGTAATATATAGATAATTGATGTTATTGGCTTGAAATATTGGTGTTAAACTCTTTGGATCCTCCTCGGCATCCACCAAAAGGAATGGGAACTTTTCTATGGCAGTAATAGGTATTTCACCTCTATAATCACGATGTAGTAAGGATTTACCTTTAATATCACAGAAATGGATGACAGAAGCCATTATACCGATTTAGGATCTAAGATATAATATATTGAATTGAACAATTGAAATAGGGGATATGCCTTTGTTTATTTGATTTATGTATTAGCTTGAAGTGGCCACTTGACAATTCTTCAACATTTTCAAAAAGCACCAAAATTATTAAGAAAACATCCAAACATCTCTTTTTGGTATTTAGTAGTTGCGAAGGTTATACTACTCCTAGATACTTATTAGAATTTATCGAATATGTTAGGTAATTGACTACTATTATAAGGGATAGAAATACTTGATAAGTGTTTCTATTTATACAATATACGTCTGGTTTGTTCAGACTTGATTGTTGAGTTTTTTTATTGTTGAAGGTGTTTTTGCATCGAATTATTGGGTGTAGATTTTACACGAGAAATCTAAATAGTTGATTCTTATAATTAGTATGATATCAAGTATTCATATAAGGATAATTGCAATCAAATTATTAGATTTTATAATATACATATATATAATACGTGCCAAACATAAATATCACATCAGATATGAATAATTAAAATTAATAAGACAAAGTTACAACCTCTCAGCATTATTAAGGTGGTATTAGTTACTGCTTGCTATACATATACTATACAATAAACAAGAGAAAACAAGGAATTATAATGTAAGTAACTTGGAGACCATGAACTGGAGGGCAGCTAAACAAGTTTAGAGTTACTAAAGAACTCTGAGTCCATGGTACTATGATGTACTCTTTTGGTATTTTATTAATCTGAAATTGAATTTGGGACAACTTGCCCTCAATAGGTTGTCAAAACGAGAACCAAGAAGAGAGAGATATCTGAAATGTTGCACATTGTTTCAAGTCAAGTCTGTGTTGATTCATCAACAAAGAATAAGCTCTTCACTGACTAGTCAAACAACTTCAATTTGTTGATTACTAAAATAAATAATGGAAGAAAGTTTTAAACCAAAATTTTTTTTTTATTTTGAAAATTTTCGATAATTTTCCGAGATTTTGAGGTCTACGCATGTCTTGAGAAAATAATTATATATGCTACAGGTATTTAATAGTGAGAGAAGTAGTACTATTCCTTCGAGTATTAATAGCTGATTTCAAACAAGTGGTATATATACAAATGACTAATGATTGTATTCGTTTAAATCATGCTCAACAATAGTTTCTTGTTCCTCAAATTCTATTGGAACGTTTTTACTTCTATTGACCTTCAATTTGAATACGTCAAATCTATTATAACCACCCACTAAATCATGAAATTGCTTTGGAACAATAGTTTTATTTAAATCAAATGTAGCATATGCAATACCTTCTTCATGTTGTAAAAAATCGCCAATTTCTAATCCAGCTGGATTTAAGAAGAAAGTAGCACCTTGACTCATATTGTTATAGAAGAATTCATTTGATGGATCATCATTAACTAAAAAATCTAACATATCTTTATCAACAAATGAAGAACAAACTATACCAAAGCATTTTCCTTCAAGACATTGAGAGCCACATCTAATCTTATTGGCAACAATGTTATCAAATGGCTTTTCAGCAGTTGGATTTTTAGGATCTGGTCTTTGAAAGTCTGCAGCTGGTGGCCAGATAGAGATATGAATCTGTTCACCTTGACTTAAAAGGGTGAATCTAGCCAATGAATTGGTATTTTCACCACATATTAGGGCACCAATCTTACCATATTTGGAATCAATTACATTTAAACCAGAACCATCACCATTTGCCCATGATAATTTTTCAAAGAAGGTTGGGACCAACTTTCTATGATGAGCACCAATTTTACCATTTTCATCAATTAAGACATAAGAATTCCATAAACAACCAACACTAACTCTATTTCTTTCATTGAAACCTAGTAAGACAATAACTTGTAGTTCATGGCATAGATTTTTTAATGCTTCGATCTCTGGTCCATCAACGTATAATGAACTTTCCACTAATCTAACAAACAACTCGTGATTATCAATTGGAGCTTTACAACAAGTCCATAAAGGGAAAGCAGATACAAATGTCTCTGGGAAAACAATCAAATTGGCACCTTTTGATGCAGCTTCTTTTACTGCAGTGTATACTTTTGCCATTGTAGCCTCTTTATTCAATTGAACAGGAGCAAGATGGCATGCTGCAACTTTGGTGATTGGTAAACTCATATTTCTAGTCAAGTATAGTTCGTGTACAATGTATTTTATATACAAAGAATGAATAAGGGCTCATTTGGAGAAGTAGTCTTTTCTTCTGTCTATTTATATGATTGTTATAGCAGTTTCCAAATATGAATGTTTTTTTTTTGTCTAGTTAAAACCCCACGATTTCAGTTCAACGGATATTGAACATCCCTGATTTTTTATTTGGTGATAACTGTTAATAATGAAGAGTAGAGAGACTCTTTGGATGCGCATTTTCCTATTCAAAATTATAACTTATTGTTCGTATAGTTGGAATTTCTTCCTTGTTTCCATTACCTGGTGTTTGGAGCAGATGACAGAGGCATGGGGTGTACGAAGAAACAGTTAACTTCTAGTTTTATCATGATATTCTTGATGTATATAGGCACTAGCTACGCTGCTTAATCGTGGTTACTACTAAAGTTATATTGTTTTCATAATCATATTATATTTAAAATATATTACATGATCTAAAAAATATATATGGTAGTCATCTCTCTTAAACATCGTCTTCGTTTAAATTTTTTGGTACATTAAAATATAAGCAGTTTTAACATCAGTTTCATCTCCTTTAATAACTTCAGTCTTATTAACCTTTTCTAAAATGTTATCATCAATTCTTATCCACGAATCAATAGTGGAATCTCTTAATACGTCTACCGTGTAGTGACCACCTTGTGCACTTGCACCATGATGATAAACAACACCACTTAATCTATATCTTGGGTTACCAATATATTTTTTGGTTATGGATGCAAAACATTGTGATGGTATGTTAAATTGATAATCATAATCAATTTTCTTTCTAATCTTTTCAATACGATTGCCATCAAATGAAAATCTCTTTAATTGAACAATTAATACATTTGGAACTTGATCAATGAAAGTTTGCTTTGTAGCTGTAACTTGTTTATCTCCTGATGGATATGAAATTTCTTCACGTTCTGAAAGTTTGATAAAGGCTTCTTCCAATGTAGTTATTGATGAATCTGAGATATCTAATTGAATTTGTAAGAATGGATCAACTGTCAAAGATTCCTTTTGAGATGGCACATTTAAAACTGATCTAAATTGTCCACCAAATAGTCTTGAAATTGGTGATGATTTGATAGCAACTGTTCTCTTCGTACTTGATTGTTTATTCTTTTTGACTTCGATCCATTCTGCAGTACTGCTTGATGCTTTTTCTTCTTCTGTAGTTCCGTTAGAATTAGTCGATTCAAGACTGACATAGTCCTTATGTCCACAACTCTTCAAGGTTTCTTTCGTAGCTTTGACATCTTCTTCAGATGATAATGACTTTAATAATGCTTTGATTTCAGTAGTCTTCAAATTCTTAACACTAGAAATAAATTCTTCATCTAAACCATCTACTAAATAATTTAAGAACTCCTCAGCATCTTCTTGTTCACCCCATTTCAAATGCTTGAATTTGGAAGATTTCTTTGTAATAGTTTTATAGAAATGCTCTGGAGAAAAGGCTTCGCCATAACCTTCGTCTTCTCGTGATATGCTCTTGGAATGTCTATGGTTATTGTTATGATTCTTTTGCTCTAATTTGATATTAAAATTCTTAAAAAACTCAATCATAGCATTAACTAATGGGGTATCATCTGAAGTTTTAACTAATGAATGAATACTCTTATTTGATAAGATATTTAGAGTCAAATAGAACGGTTGGCAAAATAATAATAACTGTAAAATAGAACTCATAAAACAAATGTTACCATTATTCTTTAAACCTCTTGGAACAATAGGCGGTAGTTTAGCAATCCCAACATTAAAGCTTGAATCATTCAAGTATCTTAGAATGACTATGCCTAATGGTTCAAGAGAATTTGAGGATGATGGAATCAATTTTTCTTCCTTATTATTAGATATGACTGTGCTTGTTAAAGTAACAGTTGAAGAAGATGACGAATTTGTTTGAGTGTTAGTGGAGATGGTTGTCTTGGCTTCCTTCAAAGCAGCAGAGCTAGCAATACCAGCCCAAGAAGAAAATGTAGCAGCTGCTGATTCAGTCTTTTTAGTAGCTTCCTTGGATGATACCGAAGTAGCAGTGAGAGCTGCTGCTTCAGCTTCCTTCTTATTCTTCGCCTCTTCTTCCTCATATTTCTTTTTTTGTTCTAGCTTATGCTCTCTTTCTAATCTTTGAGATTCTTGTTCCTGTTCATATTCTTTCTTCTTCAATTCTAATTGTTCCCTTTCTAATGCAATGCTATCGGAACTCTTTGTCTTTTGTGATTCGAGTTTCGACTTTCTTTCTAAGATCTTTTCTGGTATTTCATTTCTTTGCTTTTCCTTTAATTTTAGTAGTTCAATTGGTTCGACATTGAAAAATAATGGCAATTTAAATGTTTCTGAGATAGGTTGAACTGATTGATCAGATTTTTTAGAAGAATTTGTTTGAACAGCAAATGTTGAAGCTGGTTCACTTTGTTTCGTTGATGAAGGTGCAGTGTCAGTAATAGTAGCAGTAGTAGTAGTAGTGGTATCAGTTGAAGTAGCAGTGATAGGGGTATATTTGGAGGAAGTTGTTGATTGTCTTACAGAAGCTTCATTTGTTGTAGTAATTGAAGCAGCTTCAGATTTTGATATTGGAGCTTTAGAGATGGTGGTTGAATCCTTTGTTGAACTTATTATAGCTGGACTTGTAGCTGGAGATTTTGAAGAAATAGCTACAGGTTTTGATACTATTGGAGAGGCTTTGATATCTTGTTTTGGAGCGGTAGCTGTAGTAGTCGTAGCAGAAGTATTAGTGCTGTTATTGATAGGGGAATTTGTAGTTGATGGTGTAATTTGTTTTACAGTTGGTGTTGGTATATTATTAGATGATTTTTGATCAATTGATGATGCATTATTATATGAGTTAGATGTAGATTTTGAAGTTTGAGATACTGTTTGTGATTGATTAATTGAGTTATTGGTATCATTAGATGTGTTAACATTATTACTAGAGTTGGTATTGGTAGAAGTGGCAGTTGTGGCAGATGCTAAAGAAGGTGTAGAATTAGCAGTGGTATTATTATTGTTGTTGTTGGTATTGTTAATATTATTAGCAGTATTATTAACGGTATTATAATTATTATTATTATTATTATTATTGACCTTCTTATATGCATTGAAGTCCTTGTTCGGTACAAATGTTTCAGCATTGTTCCAGTTCTTCTTTGGAGGTTTATTAGTACTGGTATGGTGATTGTTACTGTTATTGTTGATGCTATTATTGCTATTGTTGTTATTATTATTCATATTATTATTATTGATGGTTGCATTAGTATTATTATTATTGTTGTTGTTATTGCTCATATTATTATGATGGTTATTATGATTATTATTATTATGACTATTATTATATTGAGGATTATGATTTTGATGTTGATTTGGGAATGGTTGTTGTTGTTGAGATGGATCTATTACCATGGCACCATTATAATATGGTGTTTGATACATATAAATTGCAGGATTATAATATTGGGGAGTAGCTGAGAAATATTGAGGCATTCCATATGGTATACTTTGAACAGGAACTTGACCCATATTAACAAATGGATCATTATTATTCATGTGAACATTATTATTATTATTATTATTCATGTTATGATTATTATTGTTATTGTTACCATGCTTTTTATTGTTATTCATGTTTGATAGATTATTTCCAATATTTTTATTATTATTATTATTGTTATTAATGTTATTGTTGTTGGTGTTAGTTGCTGAATTCAAAGAAGCCTTTGGAATTCTTCCAGAATTTGGAGTAGAAATATTTGTTGAAATCTGTTGTTGAGGATGTTGTTTAATATCAGACATATTTTCCTTTTGAAATGTGTCTATCAGTATATATATATATGAGTGTACGTTTGATAGTTATATGAGTTTTTAAAAGAGGTTTGAAGAATTTTACTTTTGTAGAAGGTCTTATGAAATGTTATTTAAATATGCAGAGGTAAGGAAAACAGAATTAATGAATGATGTTGAATGTAAAGTGTAAAATGTAAAATGTGAAGAGTAAGTTGAAACAGAATTGTGTATATGTATATGTGCGTGTGTTCTTGTTTCCTAAAATTCCACTAGATATGAAATTGAAATTAATTGATTGGTAATTGATTGATCTTCAAAAAGGAAGGGAGAAAAAATTAGGTATCTTTGATAAGAAACAATATTTAAATGTTAAATTATATAATAACAGTGAAAAAGGATGAGGTTAATGTTCAATTATTTGAAATGGCAAATCTTATAAAGGATTGGTAGTATTTCAAATATAATGAATTTATTTTAATTTATTTTAATTTATTTTATTATCTTTTGACTAATATGAAAAGAGCCGATTTTTTTCTATTCTGTTTGTGAACAAATAAATCAAAGAAGATCAAATTTGATATATGCAAATGTAAAGAGAATCTCTAATTAGAATGGGAAGAATGGTAGTATGGTGCTAATGGAGATATCAAAACACCCAATAGCTTATCAACAGAATCAATTACTATTTGATCTTATATATATATAGATTGTAGTTCTTTTGAACAACTGAATTATTAAATGTATTTATCTATGATTGACATTGAGCTGGTTTTCTTTTTTTTTATTGAAAAAAATCGTCGAAATTTCTGAAAAATTTTCTGGTCGGAAATATTGGCTATTTAGTAAGGTATTCCGAGGGTATACTGGTAATTTACTACTTGTTAGTTACTAATTATTGGATAGAAGAATGCTTAAAAAACTAGTAATGTAGTCTTCTTACAGGTAATGATAGATTTTTTGATAACATAGGAGTATAACATTAATAAACAGGGGAAGCAACAAACAACAAACAACAAACAGACTAATTTTTGATTTTGTCTCCGATGGTATACATTAGAAACAAGGTATCAATCATTTCTAATGTAAAAAAACCCATGGAAAATGGGGGGAAAAACACAAATTAAGAAAGGCATAGTATAAGTTTAAAATCTCAAAGTATTAATATCATAATTCATAAATTATAATTGGTCATCATCATAAAGCTATAGTAGGGTCATAAAGAGGAAGAAAAAAAAAGTTTGACAGTTGATAATACAATACCAATCAAGGAATTCAATTGTAATAGCTAAAGCTTAAAAAACAAGAGGAACAAAAGAAACAAATGATACGATAAATGGGGTAATAATAGGTAAATATTCTGGTGAGATGAAATATAGAGAGATAGGCACAAAGAGAAAGAGGAAGACAGAGAGAGAGAAAGAAAAAATATAATAAAATAATAATAGAGAGGAAGTATTCATACCAAAAGAAAATGAAAATGAAGAAAAAAAAAGTAGTAGTAATAATAGTAATAACTATAATTCAAAGAAGGAAGGTAAAATTGAAAGGGGAAAGGCAAATATTAACAGGAATCTTACTACTCAAGCTAAATTAACATTGAATAGTAGTAGATTTTGGCAAATTATTCATCACATCATTAACCATTAAAGTTTACATGTCTAATCAAATTCAAATGGATTTATCTAAAAGAGAAAAAAAAGGAAAAAAAACACCAAGAGACATTAAAGAAAGAAAGAAGAAAACAGGAAACCTTCAATGAATTGATAAATCTTCAATTATTCTTGAGATTCAGTAGTAGTGGTGGCAGAAGTAGAGTCTGAAGTAGTAGCTACTGTAGTAGCAGATGTAGCACCATTACTTTCATCACCAAATTCTTGAGATCTATAGTTACTTCTATAACCACCTCTAAAATTACCATTACCACGACCTCTATAGGTACCACGACCTCTGTAAGAACCTCTAAAGTTATTACTACCACGACCTCTAAATGAACCTCTATAAGAACCTCTAAAGTTACCTCTTCTATTGAAACCTGGTAAATTAGTTCTCTTAACAACAACGGTAATCTTTCTACCCTTAAATTCAGCATCATTTAATTCAACAGCAGATGGAATTGAATCAGCACTTTCAAATTCAATGTATGAATAACCCTTTGGTTTACCAGTGAATCTATCATATAGGATGGTAACTCTATTAACAGTTCCGGATTGATTAAAGAATTGTTCAAGTTCCTCTGGAGTTGATTGATAATCAACATTACCAACATAGATAGATCTTGAATCAATTTCACGTTGAATTTCTAATTCTTCAGGAGTCTTTTGATTTCTTGGTTTATATTCACGATTCTGTGGGGATTGTGATGAATTAGTGGTAGAATTATTGACGTTAGTAGTAGTAGTAGCATCATTTGATTCTGTTGATTTACCGGATTCAATTTGATCAACTTCGGAGGTTGATTCCACAGCTGGAACAGAGTCGACTTGTTCTTCTGGTTGTTGTGACAATTGCTCTTGTTCGGACATTTTTTAAATATTGATGCTGACTTTGAATGGTATATGAGACTCCTTTGGTATATTAAAGGTAAAGAATTGAGTATTACCTGTATTTATTAAAGACTTGCTTGGTTCGAAGGGGTTTATATTCTTTATATTAACAAGAGTTTGTTGAACAGTTTTAAACTTCCAACTTTTTTTTTTTGAAAATTCTGGAAAATCGAATTGGCGGGTAATTAAGCTTAACTATATACTTACGGTACTTATTCACATTTTTACTTATTTGCTTACAGTACGAGAGATTATTGTATCAATATGATATTAAATTTATTCGAATGGTTTTACAATCTGTTATTATAAGAAATTGCTGGAATTTCAAAGGGCTTAATTATGTAGTAGATAGATTGTCAGTATTCATTTTCAACTTTATAATGCGTATCTACATTTTAGTTACGTAATTAGTATGATTATTTCGGTTGTACTGGCATTTATTTATTTAACCTGCTTTTTAAAATAATAAAAAATCAGGTCACGTGATGGTATCTTAGGGTAGCTGGGAGTTGGTTAAATCATATACTAATATATGTGAAGAAGATCAATAATAGAGGTAGTATTAACAGCCACTATCTATTGTGATTTATCAAATGGTCAATAATACATGAATATATATATATATATAAACCTTTTACTATATAGCGTTGTACAAATCGTATATAATATATACGTTTAAGTATAACTTGTATAATAATTAAAAATCAAAAATATTAAATATTTACCAACTAGTCAATGAATTTGCAATTTACGTTGAAACGTCATCAGCTACGCCAATAATATGTATTGAGTTGCTCCACTCACAAGCATGGATGAAACAGTGGGGAAACTATCTGATTCTTTATTTGATCAATATGGTCAGTTAGACATTAATTCCTCGGTAATCTTATCATTTCTATTTCCAACTTGTTATTTAAAGGCGTTATCATCTCTTGAGTCAAATCAAATAAAACAATATCAACTATTAAATAAATCTAATAAAAGATTAATCACTGTTAATGATAAGTGTATCGTTGATCTAGATTGTTGGTTTTGTACTTGTGATCATTTCAATCATCAATTTGATCATTCTAATCTTGTTGATTCTTCTAATAATCATGATTTACAGTATTATCAAGGTGTAATAAAGAGATATGGTAATAGAAATGGGTTAATTAATCAATTTAAAGATAACGAAATACCTATATGTGAACATTTGTTGGCTGTTTATTTATTATTCAATTCTAATATTGAATATGATTTACAAACTATAGAAATTGATAAAACAAGATGGATTGATCTATTATATTCATTCTCTGTATGAAACAAAATAATGACATTAAAATATAGGAAGAAAGTAGAAGAAAAAAAGAAAAAAAGATAATAGATTAACGAACTACCAATAAATTGATTAACATTATTACAAGCTTATAATAAACATATATATTATTAATTTTATGTGCAATAGAGAAAGCAAAACAAACAAATAAATTAAGGTTTAACCCTATCATTTCCCAAATTAACAAAACAAAATAAGAGATACTTTATATTTAGTATTTAGCATACAATACTTCATATTATTATCCTTTTAAAATCATTTGGAGCCAATGAAAGAAAAAAAAATTCAACCAAAAACAAAACATATTAATACATATAGAGATTCTTTTCTTCTTTATCCATAATCTCTTTTATTGAAAAAAAAATCTTCTTGTTCATCACTAAACAACTGATCTTCATACCCCTCCTTCATACTTCATCATTCTTCCTGTTCCTTCTCGAATAGTATACATACATTACTTTTATAAAATCATAGTTTTCTAAATTCACTCAAAACTGGATATATGGCTTCAAATGCTTGATAAATTTCTTCTCTTTGTTTGGCACCTGTTAAAACAATCTTACCAGAAACAAAAATTAGCAAAACAATTTTTGGTTTAACCATTCTATAAATTAAACCTGGAAATAATTCTGGTTCATATGAAGAGAAAGGGCCATGACTGAATGCTAAACCTTCCAATCTAATTGGAAATTTGACATCACAAGAACCAACAATGTTTTGAATTTTGAAATCTGTAAATTTAGCATTAAATCCTAATTTTTGAATAATTCTAGCATATTTTCTAGAAGCTAATTTAGAATCATCTTCTGATTTAGCACCAGTGACAACCATTTTACCAGAGGCAAATATTAGAGCAGTGGTCTTTGGTTCACGGATTCTCATAATAACAGCAGCAAATCTCTTTGGGTTATATTCAGCATTACGAGCATGTAATGCAATAGTTTTCAAATCTAAACGACAATCCAAATTTACTGTAGCCACTATATTCTGTAAGGTTGGTACTATACCGGATGTAGTAGAGTCTTCGATATCACCATTATCCGTACCTTTTCCTAACTGGTCTTCTGACTTGATATTGGCAAGATCTTGATTCGCTGTTGGGTATGCTAATGAGTTTGATGTGAAAGCCTTGGCTTCAGATACTGTTTGTGGAGTTCTGAATCCGTCCATCGTTATTATTATATAAATATATATATATTGATGTTATGGAACAAAATTACTGGCAATCCAACCTTAATAAATATATTTAACAAATTGTTATGATAATACTTATTATGATACTTATAATGTGAATAAAATGAATTTATATTTATAAAGACAAATGATGGAAAAACAGATAAAGAAAAACTAATTAACTGAATAACTAACTTTCCCAAACTGAACGATGCAGGAAATTAAACTATAAACGTGTAATTGGTATTGTATATGAGATGTACAATCTAATGACTCCCCGTTTTTGAACTAAAAAGTAAAGTTTCTTATTGAACAAATTTGTGGTTAAAATTCGCCCTTTAAAGACAGTAACAAATGTTTACAATGATTTTGGATTTTTCTTTCAAAAAAAAAAAGTGGGAATCTTGATCCTTTTATAGTCATAGCCACAATTGACCCTGATACAATCTGCCAGGCCCGATTAGGAAATATATGTAATTTATGAACACAAAGAATTATAGTCTATTTATTTTGAGTTTATGCTTTACTTATTATATATTATATATTATGCAGTTAATTGGAGTCTTCTTCATCATCAGATATTATGTGATCATTACTTTGTAGCTCTGTCACTTGCTTTCTCTTCTTAGAGGCTCTGATCATATCTTCTTTATTCCTTCTCTTTTGCTTTACAACATTTGGAACTGTAGATATATCTTTTCTGGCAATAGCTTTATTTTTAATCTTTTGTTTATCTCTCTTGGATATCTTTATAGAATCCAGCCATTCTTCTACTTCATGACCACTTTGTTTCATAACATTGACGATTGGTTTAATTGTCATTGAATCTTCCTTTGTATAAAAGGTAATGGCTTTACCCTTAGAACCAGCTCTACCAGTTCTACCAATTCTATGAACATATGATTGCGAGCTTGTTGGTACATCGTAATTAATAACCAAATTGATACCTTTGAAGTCAATACCTCTTGAAAGAACATCTGTACAGATAAGTACCCAAATTTCACCCTTTTTGAATCTTTCAATTATTTTCTCTCTTTGTATAGCAGTTCTTTCTGAATGAATAACATCAACGTTCAATCTATCATATAACAATTCATGGAACAAAGCTTTAGCTCTTGTAATAGATTGTAAAAAGATAATGATTGGTGGTTTGAATTCACCTTCTTGAATTAGCTGTCTAATGGCTAATAATTTACCTTGTTCATTACCTGTATAAATTAATTTTTGATCAATGTTTAAATTTGCTGATTCTTTATTACCAATAATAATTCTAATTATACTTTCATTCATTATTGTTTTGGAGATTTCTTCCACTGATGATGGTAGAGTAGCACTATACAAAGATTTTTGAACACTTGAATTTTCATTAATTTTAGCTAAAATGGTATCAATTTGTTCCAAAAAATTCTTATCAAATAATCTATCACATTCATCAAATACTAAATGCTTTAAATCATTCAATCTGATAGATTCATTTTGTATCAAATCAATTAATCTTAGAGGAGTACAGATTAACAAATCGAATTTCGAAGAATCAATAATTTTATTTTTAAATTTGGAACTTAATGATTTTGATAGTAAACCAATTTTTAAATCTTCACTTAATCCATTCAATGTTAATTTTTCACATTCCTGGAAAATCTGAACTGCTAATTCCTTTGTTGGTGTAATTATTAAACCTCTTAATACTGTTGATTTTGATTTTTTATTTTTCTTTGATTTGATTTCTGGTTGTATTATCTTAATCTCTTTATCATTACTTATACCCTTATATTGTAATATTTGCTGTAATAGTGGTATCAAAAATGCTAATGTTTTACCTGAACCAGTTGGAGCACAAGCCAGCAAATCATTGGAGTTTAAAATGGCTGGAATTGATTCACATTGAATTGGGGTTGGTTCAATGAAACCAGAATCAATCAAATTTTTTAATAGAATCTTATTAAGTTTAAATCTTGATATCAAATCTTCAAATGAACCAATTGGCAATGGAATATCAGCACCTGAACCACTAGTGACCTTTGATTTATTTAACTTCCTTAATAGTATAGCATCAGCTTCATTCTGGATTTGTGGTGGTGGAGCAGAATCTTCATTTGAGTATTCTTCATCAATCTTAGATAACTTAGAATCATGTTCTTCATTAACTTCATCTTCAAGATCAGTGGTTTGAAAGTTCTTAGTATGAAAGAAATCAATCTCTTTTTCAACTTCCTTATTCAAATCATACTCTTTCTTCTTGTTAGTTGTGGCATATTTACCTGTAGATAGAGAATAATCATTTACAATGTCCTTCGACTTCTTAAGGTTAGCACCTCTAGTTAATACTCTCAAGTAATCCATTTTAATGATATGAATATATATCGAACTATAGCACACAATTAAATACAAACAATATATATAAATGTACATCTCATCTCTGTCTTCTCTGCTTAAAAAATTTTAATAACGATAACTTCAATCACGTGATGCAATTACATAATCACTTTGAGTGTTTTTTTTTTCTTTCCTTTCAGATTTTGGATTTTCGACAAATTAAATTACAGTGAAAAATTTTCGACCATAAACAGGTATAGAGAGGGTCTATAGTAGTAGAAGAAAGGTTGATAGATTGATATTTAATATAGTAATATTGCTTCATTATTATCTTGCACATAGAATAGTCAATTTAGTCTTTTAATTTGAAATTATCATTTATATATTTTGCTCTCCCTCTTTTCATCAAACGATTCATCTCAATCCTACCTAACAAACAAATAGATCAATTTTAACAATTAATCCATATATTTGCATATAAATATAGCAATTCACAATGAGCATAAGAAACTTAACAGGATCAACCCTATTCAAGAAATCACAATCAAGAGCATCACAAATAGTATACAACGCCCCAATAACATTCTCACGTAATGTTGTTCATCTGCATAAGGCTAAAACTTCAAATGAAATAAAGCACTGTTCATTGTCAACACCAAAGGGTGAACCATACGACATTACAACTGCTGAACCATTAAAGAAATTCTTAGGTTCTGATTTTCCATTAGAAAGTAAGACTATTTTACAAGTTTTAACTCATAAATCATTTGCTAAAAATTTAAAACCATATAATGAAAAATTATCAAATATTGGTTCTATTTATCTTGATTTAAAGTTGAATCAATTATATATTAACTCCCCATCCATCCATGACAATGGAGATGATTTATTTGCATTGAACAATTACAACTTTAATAACTTGAAAACAACAAAAAGACAATTAGTATCAACTGATGAAAAATTGGCTAAATTTGCCCAAGATATCGGTATTCAAGATAAAATATTTTGTAATCAGAAGACTGATGACATTTCCAAATTTGATGGTATAAATATCATTTCAGCTACAACAGTTAAGTCTCTAATCGGAGCTATATTACTAGAATTAGGTGAACCTAAAGCAAGCAGATTCGTAACTGATGTCCTATTCGGTAAGAAGGAGTATTCTTTGAAACTATAGACCAATGCATGAACTACAACTGTTACTTACAACTGAAATAATAATAAATAAACTCCCAACGGGAGGCACTAATGATTCATATGTTACTGTATATTCACTATATTCTCACTCCATGGGATAAATATAAATTGTAAATATTAGCCATCTTCATTGTAATTTTGATTAATATCAGTGTTAATAAGTAAGGCCCTCAATTTCATTTTTCGTTACACTGTGATGATATGGTGTGGAGCCCTGTGTTTGTTTTTGTTTTTTCCAAAAGAAAAAACATCTTGATTGATATCAGACAGAATAAATTAGATTTCAAGTAAACTATATGAAAAGTTTCTATTCTTATATTTATACTCCTATTAGATTTCCTCCATTTACTTTGTTTATTACTATTTTGTCAAAAAATTGGTTTTTCTTGGAGAACTATACTGGTTATAATATTGTATATAGGCCACTTTAGTTTGCTTTGAGATCTATTGATAAGTTCAAGTGCCACCAAACATTATTGCACATCATCAATAATACTAGCTATAATGTTGGATCTAGATAAGGCAATTGATGAACTTAGGGATTGTAAACAACTACCAGAATCCGACGTCTACGAACTATGTCAAAAGGCACAAGAATTATTGATAAGAGAATCCAATGTCCCAATAGTGGATACTCCAGTAACGATATGTGGTGATATTCATGGTCAATTACATGATTTGTTAACATTATTTAAAAGAGGTGGTGAATGTCCCTTCACGCGATATATCTTTCTAGGAGATTTTGTTGATAGAGGGTTTTATTCATTGGAGAGTTTCCTACTATTATTGAGTTATAAGGTTAGATATCCAGATAGAATTACACTGATAAGAGGCAATCATGAATCAAGACAAATTACAACAGTTTATGGGTTTTATGATGAATGTTTAAGAAAATATGGGAGTGCTAATGTTTGGAGATACTGTTGTGAAGTATTTGATTATATTAGTTTAGGAGCACTGATAGGGGATGGAGTATTTTGTGTTCATGGTGGATTATCACCAAATTTAAATGCTATAAATCAAATTAAATTAATTGATAGAAAACAAGAAGTACCACATGAGGGAGCCATGTGTGATTTATTATGGTCAGATCCAGATAATGTTGAAAATTGGACCATTAGTCCAAGAGGAGCAGGGTTTCTATTTGGTAAAAATGAAGTTGATAGATTTTTATATCAAAATGGTATTTCATTAATCGCTAGAGCTCATCAATTAGTGATGGAAGGTTACAAGGAATCATTTGATGGTGG
>JAJMFI010000630.1:0-16272 GCA_030574595.1 Ruyongia chambardii
TTTTCTGATCACACAATGAAACAGATCAACCAACTGGAGAAACGATGCTATAAAGAGATTGTTGGTAAGGTTCTCGATGATAATAATACTGATAATCAATATTTGACATTCTTGGCTTCTACTTTCTCAAGTTTAACCATGAGATGGCAGAAAAGAAAATTTATTGGTGGTGGATCTTTCGGTAGTGTCTATTCTGCAATTAATTTGGACTCTGGTGGATTGGTTGCTGTCAAGGAAATTAGATTTCAGGACAGTCAATCTATTAAACAGGTAGTACCATCAATTAAAGAAGAAATGACTGTTTTAGAAATGCTTAATCATCCAAATATCGTTCAATACTACGGTGTCCAAATTCATAGAGATAAGGTAGATATATTCATGGAATTCTGCGAGGGTGGTTCACTTGCTGGTTTGTTAGAACATGGACGAATTGAGGATGAAACAGTAGTTGGTGTTTATGCATTGCAAATGTTCGAAGGTTTAGCATATTTACATGAAATGGGGATTGTTCATAGAGATATTAAACCGGAAAATATCTTATTAGATCATAATGGCATAATAAAGTTCGTTGATTTTGGTGCTGCTAAAGTGATTGCTAAAAATTCTACTAAGAAACCAGCAACTAAATTGAATAGTATGACAGGTACTCCAATGTACATGTCGCCTGAAATCATTACAGGCAAGAGTTCATCCAGGTATGGTGCAGTTGATATCTGGTCCTTAGGATGTTGTGTATTGGAAATGGTAACTGGTCGTAGACCATGGGCTAATTTAGACAATGAATGGGCTATTATGTATCATATTGCCGCTGGTCATCTTCCTCAATTTCCTTCTAGTGACCAAATGAGCGAAGCTGGAATGAAATTTTTGGTCAGATGTTTGCAACAAGATCCAAATAAGAGACCAACTGCTACTGAATTATTGAATGATCCATGGTTACTCTCAATCAGAACAGAAGCTTTTAGTGAGCCGTCATCAGCCATATCAGAAGCATCATCCGAAAGCTCAGCTGGCTATATTTGAGGCTCATCTTTGATATAATAAAAAGACTATATTTGATTTTTCTTAATGTTGTAGTTAGCAGCTTATCGATAATTACATCTAGTTTTAAAACTTCTACGATTTACAAGTTTTAACGCACTTATGAGTATCAGAAATAACTTTTCTAATTAATTTTGGGTGATTAAATTTTATACAATCGAATCTAAAACTTAAGCAGAGAAAGCCTTAGCTCTCTTGTCAGCCTTAGCTTGAGACTTAGCACCTAAGATACCACCACCCCAGTGCTTTCTTGATTCTTCATACTTTTCAGTGAAGTTTGAGTTAACAGTAGAAACTAAAGTAGCTAAGGAAGCTTCATCTTCTGGTCTAACTTCAGTCAAAGCAGCAACAGCTGAGGTCTTTTGATGAACTAGAGTACCTAATCTGGCCTTACCTTTAATGATAGCATATGGAACACCCATTTTTCTACATAAAGCTGGTAAAAAGATAACTAATTCAATTGGGTCAACATCGTTGGCAATTAAAACTAATTTAGCTTTTTTGTTTTCAATTAAGGAAACGACGTGGTTTAAACCGTACTTTAAGACGAATGGCTTTGGTGAAGCTTCTTGTCTGGTCTTACCTTCAGCAATAGCAGCGGCTTCCTTGGTTAATCTTTCCTTCTTTTCAGCCTTGGTTTCTGGTCTATACTTGTTGAATAACTTGAAAGCTTCAGAAGCGGTGTTTCTGTCTAAGGTATTTTGGAATTGAGCAATTGATGGAGGAACCTTTAATCTTAAAGATAAGATCTTTTTTTGTCTTTGTAATCTGACATATTCTGGCCATTTAACAAATCTTGATAAGTTTCTTTTTGGTTGGATGGCTTGACCAATACCAAATTTCTTTGGTCTTGATTCAGATAATGGGTTCTTTGAACCCTTTGACTTAGTTGTCTTAGTAGCTAATGGAGCTGGAGCAACCTTCTTACCTTTTGGAGCCATTTTTGATACTTGGTTTTAACAGCCTTTAAAAGTATTTGATGATACCATCGGTTTAAAAAGTTTGGATATTTTTTCAAGCTTACGATCTGTGGTGCAACGATGTTTGCAATGTGACTGCTTTTTTTGCATTTTATTTTGTGCGTTGTAAATTTCTTGAAATTTTTTTAAAAAGAGAGTGTTGCTAAAAGTAGGTGTCCAGGTGTATAGAAGTGTCGTTTTAGATGCTTTGTAAAATGGGTTCGTAGCGATGGGAAAACACGTAATGTTAAGTTTTGATAACGCGTATTGATTTAAAATGTTGTTATTGTATATTTAGTATACAACTTTGAATTGTGGTTACTCGTCTCAATTCTAAATTAATGAGAAAATGTCAAATACTAAAGAGTTGATTAAGAGGTTTGATTCCAAGATAGATGACACTGATTTGCTAGCATCATGTGAACAGATTATGACGCTTTATTCTCTATCTGTGGAAGACCTTTACCTAGAATGGAATTCCTTCATATATAGAAAAAAGGATGGTAAAAATATCGATTACAGCAAAGAAGCTTTTGTTGAGTTGCAGGAATATATCCAGAGCAAATTAGAAAAGAGTTCAGCTTCTAAGAATAATCATTTGAATAGTACAACAAAATCAACTAGAAAGATTGCTAATAACATGAATAATAGCCCTTTTAACTTTTTACCTTCAACTCCTAGTCTATTAAAGAAAAAGAAGCTGGATCAAAATTATAAACCACCAGATACTCCATCAAGCAATAATATCTCCCCACTAGTGAAAACCGAATTATCTACTCCGACACCATTGAAAGAGACAAGTGTTAATAAGTCTGGTGAAATCATTGAAACTTTAAATGATAATATTGAAATTTCTAAAGGTCTCGAAACTGATCAAAACAATTCAATTAGACTAATAGCTAATTTTGATCCAAAGAAATATCAATTTAGGACTATGCGAACAAAACTATTAGAAACTGCTGATGTTCTTGATGATCAGATTGATAACTTTGTCAAGATTTACGCTGAGTCATACCCTGATGTTGAAATTTCAAATCCTTCAATCATATCCCAAGATCAAATTGTTACAATTGGTAGAATTGTTCCGGATAACCCAACAATTGATCCATCTATTACCTCACTAAACGCAAGATCTTTATCATTTGAAACCTCTAGAATGTTAGGATATGGCTCAAGAATTCCATTAGACTTAAGTGAGCTGAGTGACTACTCATTTTTTGCTGGTCAAATTGTGGCACTAAGAGGTAAAAATGCAAGCGGTGAATACTTTAAAGTAGAAGAAGTCTTAGAAATTCCTTTATTAGGTTCCCCAATTACTTCTAAGCCTGAAATTTCTTCATATTATGATAATCAAGAAAATGATACTAAAATTATAATAACATCAGGGCCATATACTTCGAGTAAAGACCTAAATTTCGAAATTTTAGAATCTTTGGTCGAGAATATCAATACTGAAATTAAACCTCATGTAATTATAATGTTTGGTCCTTTCATTGATATTACACATCCTTCTATCATAAATGGTGAAATCGAAGCGGTTAATGGTTATGGTAAACAACCAAGGACTTTAGATGAAGTCTTTAAACTCATTGTTGCTCCAATATTGAAGAAAATAAGCTCAAATATTCAAGTCATTTTAATCCCGTCATTAAGGGATGTTACTGCTAAACATACTTCATATCCGCAAGACTCCTTAGGGGATCGTAAACAATTATTGCTAACGAAAAACTTCAAAACTTTTCCAAACCCTTCTATATTTCAAATTAATGAAATACTTTTTGGCGTTTCAAACAATGATATCTTTAGAGATCTAAAAGAAATTGTTAATGGTGAGCATATTAAGCAAAATAGATTTGATAGGATCTCATCCCATATTTTACAACAGAGGAGATTTTATCCATTATTCCCAGGCTCAACAAAGACGAGAAAAAGAAAGCTTGATAAAAATAACCAAGAGATCACTGAAGAATTACCTGCATCTAATCTAGAAATTCCATATTTGGGTCTGTCTGAATTTGGGGATGTTATACCCGACATTTTAATTATGCCATCAGAATTAAGATATTTCGCTAGAGTTGTGAAAAACACATTAGTAATTAACCCAGGTTTCTTTATCAGGGGTGTTGCTGGTACGTATGCTCAAGTAACTATTCAAAAGCCAAAATTTGAAGAGATGACCAGGATTGAAGAACAGAATGGGGCCGATTATTATCTACATGATCTTTGGAAGAGATCGAGAGTCGATATATTAAAAACCTGAATATTCGATATATACTAATTTAAACAACCTAAAGCTTTATGTAGTAATATATTTATTTCATTTATAGGAACTTTTACATATAGAGTGTGGTATAATTGATATACTTCATAAACAAAAATCAAAAAACATATACACGCATCGTCTAAACGAAATTAAAAATGAGGATATGACTATAGAAATATAATACAATTGCTCAGCGTAAATTTCTAACCTTCATGATGGGCATGGTGTTGATGATGACTATGATGGGGACTTGGTATGACTTTTTTTTTGATTGAACTGAAAATACCCTTTTTGTGCTTTGAAGAAGAGCTATGAGTTGATATATTATCTTCGTGAATTAACCTTGCCTCCATACTCTTCTTTGGAATGACAGCCTTAGTTGGAGGGCTAATGTGAGTAGCAGATGGATCAAAAGTCTTTCTCTCCGCGGCGAATATTGCGGTTTGATGTTTGATAGGGGTAGTATTTGGTGAAGTCTTGATGAACTCTTTATAAGCATGTCCTGGTGTGGAAAGAGTATCATTCACCACAGTTTCAGTCTCCTTATCATCAGATATTCTTATTGATGGTGAAGAGTTTTTTGAAGCATCAACAGCTTTATTTAAAATCGAAGAAGACCGTTGCATAGGAGAAGAATTATTTGATGATTCATTAGAGATAACTTTTGTAGCATTTTCTTTTGAAGTAGTAGTAACTGTTGCAACAGAACCATTATTAAAGATATTGTCTGAAACAGCTTTTGAACTATTATATGTATATGCGTTGTTATCAATAGAATTGTTTGAAGGGAGAATATTTGCAGAATGGGCGTTTGCTGACTTAATAGTGGCTTCTGCTTCCTCTTCAAACCCTGGTGGCAGAGTAGCACCGGCTATGCTATCATCATAAAGACTAGTATTTTTAGATGCATCATATAATGGGTTAGCTGACATGTTTCCAGTATTGGAGATTTCAGATTTATCAGCAGATGTTGGAGTTGAAATATCTTGTTTGGAATTATCACCCGCATATTGAACTGTGTTTATGATAGGAACTGATCTTGCTGAAGAGATACCATTTGTAACAGCAGCTGAACCAGCTCCAGAACAAGTGTTTGATGAGTTAGTAGGAGCGGATTGAGCTGGTCTATCAGTTAAGGAGTGAGCTGAATTATATTGATCAACAACAGAACCGTTCTTCAGTGGTTGTGTTTTATCGAGTTCCTTTGATGAATCAAAGATTCTTCTAGCAATAAGTTGTCCTTGTTTCATTGAACCATTTTCATTCGATTTTGCCCATGAATTTTCAAGTGGATCAACAATAATATCTCTTTTGGAACCCACATCTCTCTCTGGAGATTCAAATGCTTTCAAGTAGGTGCGACGAGAATTATATAGCTTGTTTTTATAGGTAATCTCTACTTTTGACGTATAGCTATTAAATACAGCTTCAACAGCAAGATTTAGGCCAATAGAAGCATGTTCAGCAACTAAAATAATAAATAAAACAGTCCATGGTTGAATCTTTACAGGGCTCTTCAAGAAGGAATGATCTTCAATATGAGACAAAATCGCAGAACGTCTGAACATAGCAACAACCCCTGGAGCAACAATAGTACCAATCCATGACAAAGTTTTCAAATTTGAATCCCATGGTTCGCTAGATTTTGCTTTTAATGGAATAGGTCTAGAAGCTTGATATAATAGCTTATAAGCGTCACCTTTAAACTCAATCCAATTATTGAATAGAGAAATGATTGGGGCTAACGACCAAACAGGACCAAATATGGCCAAATATCCAAATTGAATGACCATTTCTCTATATTCAACATCAACATCAAATGCGGGTAATAAGACCTGCGTACGCACTTCTTGTAAAAATTTAGCTTCATCAGGTGAATCATTTAATACTTCAGGGCTATTAACAGCCTTTTTATCACTTAATACCTTAAGGACTTTTCTAATAACAACAGGAACAATGTTCTCGACCACAAATGCAATGACTTGGTTAGTCACAGTGAAATATAAAAATTGTTGGTGTAATCTTTCATTATTAATTTGGAAATTAGAACGTTCAACCGCAATGTTGTATCTATCTGTATAACTATGAATTGGAGATAAATAAGAATTGATGAAGTGTCCAAAGGGTAAATAGACAAAACTGGTGATCAATAAAGGCATATAAGAGGTTAAAATAGTCAAGATAAATTGCTTTTGGGTGGATGATCTATCATAAGTGGATTGATATTGATGATTCTCCCAAGCCAGTGATTTCTTAGCAAATATAGTATAAATGATAGTTAGGATTGGAACAAATACAGAGATTAGAACAGTTGGAACCAGTCCCAAGAACAGTTTTCCTGGACCTTGATAAACCTCATTTAAAAAAATCTCAATTACGAAGCAAAATAATTGATATGCGATTAAAATAAAGCAACTAACGATTGCAACTGGAGCAAACGCAATTTCTTTTAAAACTCGTTTATAATTTGGAGTAAATGGAGTTTTGATGCCACTAAATGGGTCAATTTGACTAGTTTCACCGATAAATTCACTTCTCTTAGTTTCAATGACAGATGAATCTAATGTATCCCATTTGATAGCGTAACTAGTTTGTTGTTTCTTCCAGACATTGATAAAAATCATGGCCCATAATAAGTTTATAATAGTGAAAAAAATTGAATATCTCTTGAAAAATATAAATGAGAATAGACCCAATACTGATGGAATTATTAACCAATTGAAATAAGAATTCAAGAATGCAAAATATAAAGCAACTTTTTCACCAGCAATTTCCTTAATTTTGTTGATATCTTCTTCAGAGTAAAACTTTCTTGCCTTAATCGTGTCCAATAATCTTTTGTTTTCTTCATAATCATATAAAGGAATGATTTTTTCAACAAAAGACCAATCTCCAAAAGTTGGAGTAATGCCTAAACCACCATCATATTCCGGACTAGTTAGCAGTGAATAAACCACACGCAATCTTTGAATCTCTGTTAATGTTGAAAGCATACGATTATCATCTTCAATTTCATCTTTTATACCATATAAATAATCTTTAAAGCGAAATGATTTTAAACTATTGAATAATACAGAATCATTCAGCTTTATAAACACCAACAGAGACGAGTTTTCACCTGGTCTAACAATGGTATTGATACCCTTTAAGGACAATGACTTGATCAATCTTTCATAGTTTTCAGTTGAAGTAGCGGTTGGAGAACCAGTAGTTTGATCAATAATCATTTGGACGGACAAGACATAATCAGGGTGCAATTCACCCAAAGGTTTGGTAATGTCGGTAAGCGTAGACATTTTTCCTGATAAAGCAACTTTCGAAAGTATAAAATCGAATAGCAATTAGAAGTATCAGAGTGCTGTGAAGGAATTGATACAGATAATGGTTGGACTTATCTCACAATTACCCTTTACGCTGCTGAACAATGTTTTATCAAGAATTGAAGGATTGGGACAAACAGTAGCTTGTTGTTCATTATCACGATTAAATGAAATTTTCTAGCTGTTCTTTCTTTTTTTTTTCCAGCAATATTAGTTCCTAGTCTTAAAAGTGAAGACTTGTTATCAGGCCTCTTGTTTAAAACAAGAGCGGGACTAGTCCTCTGATATTCCATAAATTTGGAAAGAGCTTTTTAAAAAGTCAACCCATATCTAAATAATAAGATCAATATTGCGCTCTTTGACTTCTACAATTCAGCGATCTATGCTTTTTAGGTCAAGATTATCAAGAATAATAAGTAATCAGAAACCATCAGCTAGAAAGTTTTCATCAACACGTTATAAAATGTCATTAGAGCAACCAACAGCAGAACGGACTGAAGAGTTAATTGAGAATTATGAAAGGGTTTTGAATGATATTAAGGCATCTGTCGCTGTTAGACCACATACGTTAACTCAGCAAGTTCATTTAGTTGCCGTTTCCAAACTAAAACCAGCTAGTGATATCAAGGCATTATATGATCATGGTGTTCGTCACTTTGGTGAAAACTATGTTCAAGAGTTGATTGAGAAATCAAAGATTCTACCAAAAGATATACAATGGCATTTTATTGGTGGTTTACAAACTAATAAGTGCAAGGACTTATCAACAAATATTGAGAATCTATACTCTGTTGAGACAATCGATACTTTGAAAAAGGCTAAGAAGCTAAACGATACTAGAGAAGGCCATGGTGGAATAATAAATGTCTTTTTACAAATTAATACATCACAAGAGGATCAGAAGTCAGGTTTATCACCAACTGATAAAGATTCACTCCATGAAATTGTCAAATATATCATCAATGATGCCAATAACTTGAAAATTCAAGGTTTAATGACAATTGGCTCATTCAACACTTCTCATTCAGGAGGTGAAAATCCAGATTTTAAGGTTTTGTCCGATCTAAAACAAGAACTAGACCATGTGTTTAATTTAGATTTGGAACTATCAATGGGAATGTCCTCTGATTTCAAGCAAGCCATTGATCAAGGTTCATCTTACGTTAGAGTTGGTACAGACATTTTTGGCACTAGGCCACCAAAGGCTGCTGCTCAAATTTAATTGTGGATTCAATAAAAGTATCATAAAATTCATAAATTAGGATGTGATTATAATATATACAGCTATCATTCTATCATCTCCATATGTGTTGTCGTGTAAATTATCTGCGGTTACAGTAATTAAAGAACTTTAATAAAGCAGTTGTCAGTAAATTAGCAATCGCAGGTCCAGTTGTTCTAACTCTTATTTCAATCGTATTATTATCATCATCAATCTTTAATTTAATAAGCGTTCCAAAGTTTCCAGATGTTCTAGTATATAGAATACCAGCACCAAATATGAAATGATCAGACCTTTGCTCAATAATAGTAAATCCCAACTTTTCAACAAATCTTATCAACCATTCCTTATCCTTCGAAGTTGAAAAGGTAATAACAGATTCTCCATCATTACCTAGTGAATCAATCTTTTTCCAGTTTTGTAATAAATTGGAAAAACTCATTGAATTTGTTGGTAAGACAAATTTATTGAGAAAAATTGGTAACTTTAATTTCAGTTTATTGAAACTACCACCTGAATTGAATTGCAATTCAAAGTTTGGACAATCGCTTTCTTGCAATGGAGATCTTAATAACACTTGAACAACTGCATTCGTTTTCTTACCAACGTCAATTTCGTTTGATGGTGATTGTGTTAAATTGACTAGAACATTTGGTTTAATAGTCTTATAATCAGTTATTGATAGTATGAACGAATTCAAAGGTTGTGGTGATTTGTTGTTAAACGTAAGAGTGAATGAAATTATGTCTTTTTCTACATTAGCATCATGAGGATCAGCTCTATTAATTTTCAAAATAATCTTTAAAAGCGAGTTTTCATAAAAAACACCCTGATTAAATTCAAATAATCTGAAATAACCTTGTTCCCAATTTGATGATAATGGAACAACAGGTACTTTTGTATTATTTTTGAGTTCTCTATCATCATTGAATGGGTCATTAATGCTATGACCTTCAAGTGCTTTTTCTTGATCATTATCATAAGAACTGTCTTCTTCCTCGACAGATATCAATTGATTATGGTTTTCTTCTTGCATAATCTTTCTTGATAAGTTATCGGTACTTTCAATCAATACCTTTCTTGTACCTAATGTTGTACTTAATCTTTCTAATAATAAGTTTTGTCTGTTATTGAAAGATGGCAGTTCCTCTACCAATATTTTGAATAAAATCATACCTGATTGAGTTGATTGAACCTTTTGGATCAGGTTTAGATATTCAATAGATCTTTGCTGTAATTCAGAGTCAATGGATACCATTTCAACTCTTAATAACTTTATGATCTTAGATTTAAGCTTAGAGTTATTCATATCATATTGATATAATTTCAGGAATGAAGTTAATAGCATTGCTCTAGTTAAGTTTGATGTATAAAAGTATAAATTGACTAAGAGATCAAATTGCTTTTCAATGGGATAATCTTCTATTATTTTATAACCAAATTCACCAAATAGATATGCTGCTATCTTAGCCATTGATTCTGAAAATTTTGGCTTTTCAATATATTTAATTAACTCACGGCATATAAAACTTTGTAAGTTTTGATTATTAACAACAATTTGAACAATTCTTTCCCAGATAAATTCATTTAAATTTGGACCTGATAAATCAATTAATTCCAACATTGTATCAACGAACCATTTTGGAGTCTTAGCAAATTTCTCACTCAGAATAGATACTTTAACTGTAATTTCTTGTCGAATGTAATTATCAGTTGTCTTTAAAATTTTGATCAAGTCATGAATAACAAATTCAATATTATCAAAGTTTGTTAATATATAAATTAAATCCAAACTTTTTCTACAAATAGAGATATCTTTATCTCTTAAAAGGTGTAATAGTTTCAACAAATATTTTGTTGAATGTAGGGAAGTTGAAACATTTTGTGAGCTTAATGCAATCAATGAATTTAGTGCTAAATACCTCGTATTCGTTTCCTTTGATTTTAATAATTTTGTAATTGCATCTATTGAAGAATTCATTGCTTCTTGAGATGGATCCAGCGTGCTTGCAAGACCAATGATAGAGAACAATACACCATTTTGAGCATTTTTGATAGTTTGATCAGTTGTTTGTTCGGTAGCAAATTCAATAGTCTTTGAAACACATTGTCTAAGGACTCTCAATGTATTAACATCTAAAAATTTATTATCATTATTATTATCATTTAGTAAAAGCTTTAATAAATCAGCAATTCTTATAATCAACCATGGGTTTGCAATTCTACAAAAGAAGTAATCTTCGCGAACTTTATTAGGTTCTAATATTAGAATCTCTAATTTTTTGGCAAGTGTTGGTATTAGTTGTTGAACCTGTTCAAGGTCAACGTTCAATGCAATGAATTGGATTAATGGGATTAATGATAATATTACACCTAGCTCCTGATCATCTGTATTAATCAGGGCTAATATTCTTTGAACCCATGGTTTATTTCTTAATAAGAAATCTGGTGAGTTTTTAATCAATTTTAAAAATGCTAAACATGATCTCTTTTTCAACAAGGGCGACGAAGTTGGTGATCTTAAGATTTGAAATACTTCTTGACTCAATTGCTCAGTCCAAATCGAATTATCACCCAAAGTTGCAATACAGTTTAGAGCAAGTATATTTGATTCCAATGAAGCAGATGACAAATCATTCTTTATAGAGTTTACAATCAAGTTGGAAAAATCCATCTCATCATTATTACCCTTATCATTTGTTATTAGTAAAGCTATAGCTAGGTAACCGATATACTTTTCTGAATAAACTTTTGACGATAGTAGTTCAAGGATTTGTTTATAACCAAAATTGATTGTGAATGCATTTGAATTACAACCAGCATTTAGATAGATATATATCAATTTTGAAATATATTTTTTTCTTTGATAACCGTTCAGCTTATTACCTTTACTGAATTGTTTTTGAATGTTTACAATTTCAGAGTTGATTCTTCTATCCTGATCTGCTTTATCTTTACAGTTTCTAATATCCGCAATGAACTGCTGCAGACCAGTCATATTATTGGCCCCCATTATATACTAGCTATGGTTGGATATGTTGATTAATTTATAATTGTCAACTTGCGGATTGGGTATAAGGTATATTGTTATTATGCCAATGAAGCTTGATCTGGAAATCAGTCTGGAAATTGATTTTTATCGACAAAATGAGGTTTTGAACGGCAGAATTGGAGAATTTTGTATAATAAGTAATATTCATCAATCTATCTTTATCAATGTTCTCTCATTTAACTATTCTTCTGTATGACAGTTGCTGGTCTTAATATTGTATATCAGACTAATTACAATTGATATCTTTACCAATTTCCCAAGCACTGACATACCTTATAACTCAATAATGCTTACGGGTCGAGTCACGTGCTTTTGCTGCGCTTATCAAAATACTAACAATTACGCAATTGTGTATAAAAATAATAGTAAGTAGTCATAGAGATTTACTATTGGAAATTTAAATATTGAAGATATAAAGTAGCGGTCTAATATTCTTTATTCTTGTCTGATATATATATATATATATATGTATAGATACAGATATATTATCTAGCTTATTAGTACTAATATAAGATAAGATGAGCTTTGTTGAACAATACAAGGATAAGAAAGCTATCATCTTTACCGATTTTGATGGTACAGTTACTTTACAAGTATGTTGTGAAATTTCAGATGATAGATCCTGACGATTACCCTTATAATTTTAATTTGACATAATACTAACATCATATGATCTTTGATGTGATCATTAATAGGATAGTAATGACTATTTGACTGATGAAGTTGGGTTCGGTTATGAACGTCGTAAGGTATTAAACGATTTAATGTTGGATGAAAAGTTATCCTTCAGAGATGGATTCTCTCAAATGTTGGAATCAATCAAAATGCCTCTAGAGGAGTGTATTGAATTTTTGAAGAAAAATGTTCAATTAGATCCTGGATTCAAAGATACTTTCCATTGGGCTGAGGCAAATGATATTCCAATTATTGTTGTATCAAGTGGAATGAAACCTATAATTAAAGCTTTACTACAAAATCTTGTTGGTGAAGATGCTATTGAAAGAATAGAAATTGTCGCCAATGATTCAAAGATAAACAAAGATGACAATACTTGGGAAATTGTATACAGAGATAATACCCCATTTGGTCACAATAAAGCAGATGCTATTAGGCCTTATAGAATTTCAAGAAATGAAAATAAATTAAATCAAACTTTATTTTACTGTGGTGATGGTGTATCTGATCTAAGTGCTGCCAAAGAAACTGACCTATTATTCGCTAAGAGAGGTAAAGATCTTGTTACCTATTGTAAGAGAGAAGAAATTCCTTTTGTTCAATTTGACTCTTTCAAAGATATTTTAACTACAATCAAGGCTGTTTTAAATAAGGAAACTACTATTGATGAAATTGATGAAAATAAACAATAGATAACTTAATTTCAATAATATATATTCATCTACAAAAGTATTGGCAATCATCACAGTAGGCTTTTGTAGCTAATTTCTTTGGTACTACACACATGTCATCCCCGAATAAATGTTTATAAAATTTACTAGCTCGATAAGATTTCTAGATGACAGGTAAATAATGATAAATTTGTTGAATAAATATTAGATCCGTAATCTGAATCAATCGTACCACATCTTAATTAATTCTTCAGAAACAGCACTTGGTGTCAATACACCTAGATCAGTGATTAATGCAGTAATGTATTCATGAGAGGTGAAATCAATAACTAATGACTCAGCGACATCCTCGTTGGTAGTGGTGAAGGTTAATTCATTCTGAAATGGAATGTCGTCTGGTGCTAATGGGAACATTCTTACAAACTTATGACTCTCTGAAACAGCATATAAAGGTTTATTTGCACTTTTGGCAATAACACCAATTTGATATGTACCAATATGATTTATAATACCACCACTTTCAGCAACACCTTCAGCACCAACTAATACCTTATCAACTTTATGCATTACATATCCAACGCCAGAATCCACTATTAGTTGTACAGGAATACCCTTCTCTCTTAATAATTTGGCCATAGTCTTGCCTTGATTAGTTGGTCTAGCCTCTGTTACAATTACTCTAAATCTAATATTTTTACAAACTGCATAGCTCAGTAATGTGAAGACAGCTCTTGAAAATGAATGAACTAAAATAATATCATCATCCGTAATAAACTTAACACCAATCTCAGCTATCTTATCTCTTGATGCTTTGGATCTTTCTAAGAATAGTTGTCCATTTTCAACAAGATGACGTTTACAACTCTCATAATCATGGTATAAATGTGTGTTTCTTAGAACAAATCTCATGAACAAATCACAACCAGCGGATAATGAAATAGCATTTGGGATTGAGTTCTTTAAGGTTTCAGTAGCTTCTTGCAGGATCTTGATTAATTCAGTCGATGTTGAAGGTTGTTTAACCTTCAATAAAGTGACTAAAGATTCAATGGCAGCGATGGGCATTGTCATTTCTGGATCCTCTTTTAGGAATTGAAGATAGGCTTTCTTAATGTCAAAATCAGTCATTTTTGATATTTATAGTATTGATACAATCTTCTCTTATATATTAGTTAAAACAATCCAGTTAGAAGTCCAAAGATGAGCTATTAGTGCTACAAATAAGGTCTTACTAGATGTATATGCTGGTAAGTAGTAGTACTAAACTACCTAATAGGCATTTTTTTAATTTTTTTTTTTGAAAAAGCCATAAATTATTTCAGACTGTGTGAATCCAACAAGATGATGACTTCTTAAACCAAGAAGGTACTTCAATACTTTACGAAGTTCTGATGCCAACGATTCTAACCTAATATTTACACTTTACACTAAGGACAATGTCAATATCAGCTGTGAATATATTTTCTAAGCTCAATCAAAATGGTACTACCAAAAGATTTTTTAGTGGTTCTTCCTCTCACCATGTCAAGATGTCAATCAATAAAATTAGAAATATTGGTATAATAGCACATATTGATGCTGGTAAGACCACTACAACCGAGAGAATGCTATATTATAGTGGTATTACTTCAAGAATTGGTGATGTTGATAACGGTGATACGGTGACAGATTATTTACCAAGTGAAAGAGCACGAGGTATCACAATTCAAAGTGCTGCAATTATAGTGCCCTGGAATGGCCATAAGATCAATCTAATCGATACACCTGGCCACGCTGATTTTGGCTTCGAGGTAACTAGATCATTGAAGATTTTGGATGGTGCGGTTACCATACTAGACTCTGTCGCTGGTGTTGAAGCACAAACTGAAAAAGTTTGGAAACAGAGTAAAAGTATCCCAAAACTTATTTACGTTAATAAGATGGATAGACAAGGAGCTGGATTTGGTAGAACTGTTAAGGAGATCATATCAAAATTAGAAACTAAAGTACTTCTTTTGAATGTGCCTTACTTCGAAAAACGTTCTTCTGATGATGAGCGCCATTTTGCTGGTGTTTTGGATATTGTTAATAAGAAAGTCTTAAAATGGAATGATACTGATAATATGGAGGCTCTAGACCTTAATAAAGAACAATTCGAGGAAGTAGCTAGATGTAGAGAGTCTTTAGTCGAAACATTAGGGGAATTAGATGAAGAAGTTATCAATTCATTTCTTGAAACTGAAGATTATATGGAAGTCCCAGCTAGTGTGTTGAGGAAAGCTATTAGGCAATCAACACTCGATAAGGTCGCTGTTCCAGTACTTTGTGGTTCCAGCTTCAGGAATATCGGTGTACAGCCACTAATGGATGCAGTCACTAGCTTTTTGCCTTCGCCATTAGAAGTTAAACCAGATATCAATGTTGATCTGGTTCTAAGGCCCAAAGGTTATGAAGTTGTAAACATTCCAGACTTATCTGTTTCCATGGTTTTCAAAGTGATCAGCCAAAAAATACGAGGTTTGATGAACTTTGTCAGAGTTTATACAGGAATATTGAAAGGCAATTCTCACATTTGTGTCAACGGTGAGAAAATTCGAATTGGTAAATTATTAGTTATGCATGCTGATAAATTTGAAGAAGTGAATGAGATCTCTGCAGGTAATATTGGTGTTATTGTCTGTGAAAAATTAAAAACTGGAGATACCGTTTTGTATTCACCAAAGGGAAATATTCCAAAAGAAGAAATAATCGTCAATCCAATCAAAGTGCCACCTCCTGTCTTTTCAATAGCTTTATTACCAAATACTGCTGGCGATAAAAGAGGAATGGATGCTGCCCTAGACATTTTATTGAAGGAAGATCCAAGTTTGAATGTTACTGAAGATGATGAAAATGGCCAAACTTTACTTTCTGGTATGGGTGAACTACATCTTGAAATTGCTAAAGATAGACTATTAGAAATGAATGGAAAGCTATCTGTTAGTAAGGTCATGGTATCTTATAGAGAAACATTATTATATCCAAAATCATTCACAAATAGCTCTGTTAATGGTGATTATTCTGTTAGTATGTCAGTTCAACCTCTACCAG
>JAJMFI010000631.1:0-15793 GCA_030574595.1 Ruyongia chambardii
TCTCTATACTATTAATACTAAACTGATTTAGCGTACAACCACAAAACTATTTAACGATACCACCATGAGCATTAATATGTATTTGAGATACTATATAGTACTGGCTTTCTACTGCTACCAAAAGAAAATACTATTGACAATTTAATAATGAAATAAGTCGTACCTACTTGCTTTACTTATCTGGAAAGTGAAAATGTTTGTAATAAATTACTACACCAATATATCTTTAAAACTATTATTAAAATAATAAAAACTTATTATATATTAAAGAATATTTAATATATTATATAAGAGAAATTCTATTCAATCTATCAAATAAATATTAAGCACTAATTAACTAAACAATTATTAGTTGAGGAGTATTTGAATTTAAATTATAATAAGATCACTAGAATTATATTATAAATGAGGATTTTCCGGTAATTTCTCTAAATCCATAAACACTCCTAACCCTTTGATACTTTGATACTTTGATAAAGAAATTTATTCAATCAAGATTACATCAAGTTCACGAAGTTAGGTTTTGTGTTTCTACGTTTTGTGGTTTCAAAATAGCAGCAGTGTTATCTTTTTTTTTTTTTTTCCGACCACACTAAATTGTCGGAATTTATACAAAATTACATATACTAGTAGTAAGACTTTTGTTAAATAAAGTACAGAACTTATCTACAAAGTACAAAGATTTAATTTTTATGCTTTTAAAAGAGCAAGTTAATAATGATATATATTATAAGTTAAATAAATTTTGATCAATAATTAATTTAATTAATATTTATCTAAATCTTTAAAGTAAATAATTTTAGTTAGTATTTCAAATTGTTTTTTAAAGCCTATAAAAGCATCATTAAATGAATATAATTAAACAGAATAAATTAAACAAATGAATAATTATTTAATTTGCATAAAATTATAAAATTAAGATTAAATTTTGTATTTCAATTTGAATTATAATTCAATTTTTAATTTCCAATTTTATAATTTTAAAGCTTAAATAAATAAATAAAGTTCAGAAAAGGCAATATAGTTTATCAGCAAATCTTCTAATTAAAGAAAAGTCTGTACAGGTCTGTGTTATATTTCTCTCATCATAATAAGGTAATTGTACTGTTTTTTTTTTTGTATATATAAATATATTCAATTGTCTTTAATAGTGTAGTTTAATAGATCATAGACATACTTTTTGTAGAATGTATTCTTATAGTAACTAAAGAGTAGAAGATTGAAATAATTTGGTTAACAAAAAAATTTTATATATGTTGACCTTTTTTTTTTTATTGAATGATTTTGATATTTCATAAATTAATCACGTGACAGTTAATTAGGGCAACCATATGTATATATTTAGATTAACAATATATCAATTAATTCAATTGATTATCAAATAGTCAGCTCATACTGGTAACAAATAATATGATTTTTATAGATATTGATGGTACCAGTACCTAATTTTTATTCTATCTCCAGTTTTTGACAGCTGATTAAGAGGAAAAGGTTATGAGCACTGTTTATCACGTGCCTAAATTGAATTTTAAGATAATTTTGATAAATAAATTATACAATCTTAATTAATAATTGGATATTTTATTTATATAATTATCTTTAATATGAATAAATCAATATTATAATCATTTATAAGGAATTTTTAATTATCATAAATTATATGGATAAAAGATATAGATTAAATAGGAATAATTTTTTGAACATTATCATTATAATTATTTTTTCAGTTATCAATAAATAAACGTGACATATCACGTGTATCATTTTAGTTAAACAACCTATTCCCATATTTGACTTATAATCAAATATGATCAAACAATCAAATGATCATAAAAGAGATTAACAATTCGACTTAAACGTGGTAATGAATATCTTGTTTGTATTTGTGTCTGTGTTTGTGGCTACATTTAATTCTTTCAACTTTAATTAACAAAAAAAAAAATAATATGGTTCGATCAAATGCGTATGATAATAATTAATATTATTAGAAGAAGTAGAACAACACAATTGATTAAAGCAAGATACAGAAACCAATTTAGAGGTAAAGTATAGAATATAGAAATAATAGTTAACATGCTTTATTATTGTCTGATTCTTTATTCTATCAGTATTTGTAGTATTTGTTAATATTTGTTACAATTTGTACTATGTTGTAGTACTTTTGTGGTACTTGACACATTAATTTAATATTTAATTGATTATCAATAATATTAAGATATTCAACTTAATCAATAATTATGAATTGTAGGTTTCTATCTTATCAAAATTATCTTGATATTAATTGACTTATTCATATTAATATGGATTTATATAGGGTTTAAGATAATATAAATTTTTGTCATAAATAATTATTCATTTGTTATTTAATATACTGCTCTGCTTTTTAGCCGTGTTTGTTTATGGTGTGTTATTAAATTTAAAAAAGATCGCAAGGTATCAACAACAATAATTATATATCTTATATATATATTGACATATATTGATATAAATAATATATAAATAATGTACAAATATATTCTTTGTTTTAGTTATAGTTATAAATTGTAATACAAATATAATTAATCATTTCATTTCATTTCATTTCACTACACTACACTACTAATCAATATCATTCTATCCTGTCATAAAAGAACTCCTGTCATAAAAGAACATACAATATAAATATGAAATTTGAATCTTTTGAATTTATGTATATTTTAGATATATATGAAATAATATCAATAATTTTATTATTATTAATAATTTTTTCAACAATAATATCATTTTATCCTCAATATTCTAATACAAAATCAATATCAATACCAAGATCTATATCAAATTCTAATCATGATATTCATTTGATTGATACTTATACAATTGATTCATATCCATATGATGATTTAAATAATAATAATAATAACAATGATAATAACTCTAATAAAACAACAAAACTCATCAGTTTATTTAATAGAGTTATATATCTAAATTCAAATTCAAAAAAGATTATTAGATCAATGATACCAATTTATTGTACTCTATTAGCATTAACTTTCCTTATAAAGACTTGATGATATTATTCAATACAATTTAATACAAAAAAAAAAAGACTTATTGATTAAGATATGATAAAAAATATTTAAATACTTGCTGGTAAAGTTGATCAATTAATAATGTTCTTTTTAATATACTTCTTATAATGAATTCATTGTAATATATATACATATGCATATACACATAAATATATTATAATGTAATGTATACATACGTCTAGTACATTTTCTTCTTTCTTTTTATTCTTAAATGTTCTTTTATTGTTTAGTGTCATTATTGCTTTTTTTGTTTTTTTTTCGTCATTATCATTATCATCATCATTAATATTATAATTGTAGATTTATATTCTATTGTTCATGCAAAATATTTTTATTTATTTTTATTCTCTAATCAATCAATTCAACATAATTACTTGGACATATACCAATTTCACCATTTGATCTCTTTGCTTGCCACCATCTATTGTCAATACCATTAACCTTTAATATTTCACCTTGTTCAAAAGATATTTCACTATCATCATTTGGATTCTTTTGATATGAATATAGAGCTCTTGCGGTATATGGGAAATCATCAATATCTAAATTATTTGTATTTATTGTACTATCATTATGAGTAATCATTGTATTACTATTATTATTATTATTGTTGTTGTTGTTAATATTATTTGTACCATCTGGATGATTATTATTTACAGTTTCAAAGTCATTAATATTTGTAAAACCTGATCCACTATTAGTATTATTATTATTGTTATTACTATCATTTCTTTCACTAAAGTTTTCTAACCCATTTAATCTTGTTGATGATAAATATCTTGAACTCATTTCATTATTGTTATTGATATTATTATTATTATTATCACTATTTTGATAAGTAGTATATTCATCATCAACATTAATACCACCACCAATACCATTAACATTATTTAATTGATTGATATGATTAAATGGATTATTTGAAGATCTTGGACCCTTTAATGAAAATGAATCAATATATTGATTAATTGGAGAATTATTATCACCACCATAATAGAATAACCATACTAGATCAACCATTGATAATAATATAAATCCAGCACTTGAAGCTGCCTCAGCAGAACCTGATCTATAAATTAGATAGGTTATTGAATTTGTATTATATACAAATGATATTGATAATGTTGAAACAATGAATAATCTATATTGATCTAATAGATCAAAGCAATAGAAGAATATTAAGAATAATATTGATAATAATTGAAATACTACACCCCACCAAGAAAATTTTGGATAGGTACCAGTAATATCAGTTGCCACAGAACCACCAAATGCAATTATCCAACTTAATAATGATATTGATATTGTTGCAATTGCAAATGGATCGGTTAATATATTTGAAATTCTAAAGGTTAACAGTGATCTATTAAATGATTCATCATGTTTAGTATATTTGGCATTACTCATTATTATGATATGGTATTGAATGATATAGTAATTAAATTAAATAGTATCAAATGTATCAAATGTATTAGATAATTTTATTATTTGATTTAGTTTTGAAATGTAGGAGTATCTTTTAAGGGGAATATTTTAATAAGAAGAATTTTTTTTTTTTTTTTTAAACGCGTCTGATTTTAAATTCAAATCAAATAAAAAAAAAAAAAAAAAAAAAAACAGGCAAAAAAATTGTTTTGGCGTTAAATTCTCTTTTGAAGTGATTGATAAAAGAAAAAATTGAGTGATCAAGTTGATAGATTTTGAACACTGAGAAGGGTAGCAGATAGCAATATTGGATTAGGATAATACAATTAAAAAAAAAATAGAATTATAGTGGTTAAAGGAGTGAATAAAAGTTAGTTTGAATGGTTTGAATGGTTTTATTTGAATTTGTAAAAGGATTCAAAAATTGAATGTTGATTTCATTTTTAGTTTCAGAATTTTTTTTTTTAATTTTTTTTTTTTAATTTTTTTTTTTAAAAAATAGAAAAAAAATAGAAAAATATGCGAATGCGAGCACTTATTACCCTATTAGGATTTATGACGTTATTATACACTAAAAAGGAAATACTATTACGCCACTCGTGCCAAATTCAAATTTTCTTTTTCTGTGTTTTTTTTTCTACTGTTTTTTGTTAGTAGTTACTTTTTACCGGTACTTTAAATATACGGTAACCATATAACCATAACTATACTACTCATGATTATGATAATTATGATAAGAGATATATATCTCTACAGACTATAAAAGATAATCAATTATAATTATAACTTTATATTTATATACATTTAATTGCTAAAATTCATCGTATACAAATTTTTCACTGTTTCATTTTTCTACACTTTTTTTTTTTTAATTCTTTTTATGAAGATAAACTAAAAAAAAAAAAAAAAAAAAAAAAAAAAAAAAAAAAAAAAAAAAAAAAAGAAGAATTAAATTTAAAGATAAAATTTCTCTTACTTAAAATAACAACACTTTATATTCAGTAATAGTAACATACTTAAATTTGAAAAGAGAGTATATTAATATTGTTACTATAAGACTCTATACTTCAATTCTTCTTTTAATAAAATAATACTATATTACACTCCTTTATTAGTGTTATTCTTTACCCTTCTATTTAATTCTCTGTTTTGTTCTCTTTTCAATTTAATTCAATTTAATTTAATTTTTTTTTCTGTCTTCTTGCTCTTTATCAATTAATATCTAATTAAAGATTTATATTCATCATTATAAGTTATAAGTTATATCTATTAATAATCACAATAATCAAAATATTTATTGATCTAATAATTCATAAATTTAATATCTACTCTTTATCTTATTTGCTTGAATAGACATTTTATATCGATATTCTAAAATTAATACATTCAAACATCTCTATTATAATACACCTGTTATTCTTCTTCTTTTCTTTAAGAAATGACTTCAATAGATGATAATTCATCAATAATAAATAATGATAATAAATCTGATATAGATATTGATATAGAGATAGATACTGATTCGGTTAGAGATATAAATATAAATAGAGATTCAATTAGAGATTCAATTAGAGATATAGATCAAGATTATAAGAGTTCAATAATATCTGATATTCCAATTCAACAAGATTTATTAATATCTTCATCTATACATACACCAATTATAAATTCATCATTAATAACTCCATCTGATAATAATATTCTTTTAAATTCTTCTTCATCTTCTTCTAAAATTATAAACTCAAATTCAAATTTAAACGCCACTGAAATTCATCAATCAATTAATAATAATAACAACGTTACAAAGTTAGATCTATTATTGGCAAATATATCTGTTAAAGATTTTGGTTATAATGAAAGTAATGATTTACATTATGGTATTCCAGCTTATTTAATTGATGTTGATGAAGATTCTGATTCTGATATATTTAATCCAGATGATTATGATTATAATGAAGAATATTATAATGATATTGATTATGATAATGGTAGAAATTCATCTTGGAGAAACAAAAATGATATACAATTACATCATCAACATGATTATGATGATTTTAATAATGAATCAAGGAACTTTTATAATAATGATAACGATTTAAATGATAACGATGAGAATGATGAAGATAATGATGATATACAGGGTAAGGCAATTGTACTATATGATTTTGAACCAGAAAATGAAAATGAATTACATTTAACTGCTGGTGATTTAATATTTATAAATTATCGTTATGGTCAAGGTTGGCTTGTTGGTTATAAATTATCATCAAGTTCAAAGAGTTTGAAAGATAATAATGATAGTAATAATGTTAATGATAATAATGATAATAATGATAACACTAATGGTAATGATAATATTGATAATAATGATAATAATACTAATGATAATAATGATAGTAATGATAACAACACTAATAATAATATTAGCAAAAACAATAATAATAAAAATAGTAAACAGAATAAAGAAGAAGTAGGAGAAGAAGTAGGAGTAGGAGAAGAAGGAGAAGAAGTAGGAGTAGGAGAAGAAGGAGAAGAAGAGGAGGAAGATGAAACTGAGAGAGTTGGTTTAATTCCAGAACAGTATGTTCAATTCATTGAACTAATGCCAACTAATCCAATTAAATCAAAATCAAGTACAACAATAACTACTTCAAAGACTATACAACCTACTTCAAATACTTTTTCTAATGTAAATAATAATAATAATAATAATAATAATGATGATGATGAAGATGATGACTATGATAATACTTCCAATAGATTTATCTATGAAGGTGAAGAACCAACAAGACTTGAAATTCCTGGTATATTAGAACAACATGATCAATTCCAAAATAAGGTTATTGACAATTTGACTGATAATGAAAGTGATTGGGAAGATGAAGATGATGAACAATTACCAAACGTTGATCGTTTGCATATATAGAGTATTATCTATTATAAACATTGAAAATTTTTTTTCTTCATAAAGTAAAAGACAAATCTAATGATAGTATTATTTAGAAATTCATTTAGTTAGTATAATAATCTTTTAAATAAGGTTATGTAATAAAATCATATTAACTATGCACTACAATTAAAATTCAAATCTCTTTATAATTAAAATTAAAATTAAAATTATTTATTACTATTACTATTATTATTATTATTAATATTATTACACCTTGTACAATTAAAAACACAAAAAAAACGCGAATGTCTAAAAATAACTTGAGAGATCATATTGGAAAAGTGATACTTTTATTTTTTTGAAAAGAATACCAGATCCATTGATAATTAATTACTGGTTGGAAAGGGAATATAATGATTTTTGAACTTGTATTCATCACTTTAACGAGTTCAAAGTAAGAATTGAACTTTCTGTGATAGAACGTGATGTGCTTCTAGGTCTTTTACCATCTTCAATGGTTGTATTTTTATTAGTTGTATTTTCAATACTATTTTCTGATAATTTTGGTTTGTGTTTACTACTAGTAGATTTAGATCTTACTAGACTTGTCTTCCCAAAATTATTGAAATTATCAACATCATTTAGGATAGTTTGATCATCATTTAAATTATGAAAACTTGAACTATAATTATCATTGAGTTTATTTGAATTGATTGCTAACTTTTCCTTATTATTATTATTATTATTATTATTATTTTTATCACTATTGTTATTAGAATTACTATTATTAGTATTGTTATTACTATTGGTATTGTTATTAATACTATTATTTGTCAAATTTGCACCTGTGATTTCCTTTAATTTATTAATATGATGAATGGTCTTATGAATGGTTTGGATTAATAAAGTTGGTTTCAGTGGTTTAGAGATATATTCATCCATTTGTGCTTGTAGGCATTTATCTCTATCACCTAATGAAAACTTATCTCCCACCATTGCATGCGCTGTAAGGGCAATAATTGGAACCCTAACACTAAACGGATCAATTGGATTAACTTCCTTCTCCCATTTTCTAATCTTTTCAGTAGCCTCAAAACCTCCCATAATTGGCATTTGAACATCCATCAATACAACATCATATATATTCATTTTTACTTTTTCAAATGCTTCAAGACCATTTTGTGCAACTGTAACTTCATGTCCATGCTTTTGTAATATTCTAACTGCCAATTTTTGATTAACTAAATTATCTTCTGCTAAAAGAATCTTAAAGCTTTGTGCTGAATCTTCCTCATTGGAGACTAATCTTGCTTCAAGAGCTGGTTTTAAATATCCAGCTAAATCAAATAGGGAACATGGTGTATTACCATAGGATAAAATACCAAGATCAAGACATTCTCTCATATTCAAATTTGGAATATCATAATGTAGCAAGACAAATGGAATATATTTGATCTCTTGAATTAATCTTAACCTTCTACCAGTTTCAATGGAATCAATTATTATGACATCAAATTTAGGATCTGTTAAATTTATTGGTCCATCTGGTGCAAATAAATCATCTTCCTTTACCAAAATTGGAATTAATCCTAATTGCTTCAAATTATTTACCATGGATTGAATTTCTTGTTCTTTATGATGTTTGGAAATTACTAAAACTTGACGAGGAGAGGTCTTTAGCAGTTTATTATAAAGATCATCTCCAATATTGTTACCTGGTAATGATGATCTATCAGCAGATTTAACTGCAATAGTAAAGTAAAAGTTTGAACCTTCACCATATGAAGAGGTAACCCAAATTTCACCACCCATTAAATGGATCAATCTTTTGGAAATGGATAATCCTAAACCAGTACCACCAAACTTTCTTGTTGTAGAACCATCAGCTTGAGTGAAATTTTCAAAAATAAGATTTAACTTATCCTTCTTAATACCAATACCAGTATCACTAACACAAAATTCAAGTACTAAAGTATCATTATCAGGTTTTGAATCAGCTTTGGTAATACTACTTTCATCAACACCAATGACAAAGTTATCAGTTCCTTTAGTTATGGCAGAAATTTCTTCACTTAATGAAGTAGTTGCTCTCTTAACGCTTAATTTCACTTGTCCCTTTGAAGTAAATTTAATGGAATTACCAACAAGATTTAGGATAACTTGCCTTAGTCTAAAGGAATCACCGATTAAAGCATCAGGGAATGATGCATCAACTTGATAGATCAAATCTAATGGTTTCTCAATTGATTTGACTGCCAAAGTCTTTAATGCCTCAAATACTGTTCCTCTTAAAGTGAAATCAGCTTCTTCAAGTGTCATTCTATTAGCTTCAATCTTGGAAATATCTAAAATATCATCAATGATAGTTAACAATGAATTAGCTAAATTATAAACTGTTGAGATCATTTCTCTTTGATATTGAGTCAACTCGGTATCTAATGTTAATTGAGTATAATTCAAAATACCATTAAATGGAGTTCTTAATTCATGTGAAAAGATACCTAAAAATTCTGATTTAGCTCTATTAGCCAATTCTGCAGCTTCTCTTGCATCAGTATTTCTTTTAATTGAATCCCTTAAATTGAAAACCATTTGATTAATTTTAGTCTTTAAAGTATCCATTTCACCACTTGCCTCAACAGTAATGAATTTAGTAAAATCACCATCAGTAGTAGCAGCAGTAATTTCACCAAATGCTCTAACTTGTGAAGTTAAATTAGCAGCCATAACATTAACATTTGTTGTAATTTCTCTCCAAAGACCATCGACATCACTGACTTGAGCTTGAACTCCTAATTTACCTTCAACACCAACATCTCTTGCAACACGTGTGACTTCACTGGCAAAGACTTGTAAGGAGTCCACCATTTGATTAATAGTTAATTTCAACTCTAAAATCTCACCTTGAGCAACAACATCTATCTTTTGAGATAGATCACCATTTGCTACTGCAGTTGTAACAGTTGCGATACTTCTGACTTGATTTGTTAAATTAGTAGCCATAGCATTCACATTATATGTAAGATCTTTCCATGCACCTTCTACACCAGTTACAACAGCTTGACCACCTAATATACCTTTAATACCAACATCAGTTGCCAATGAAGTTACTTCAAGAGCAAAAGTTTGTAAGGAATCCACCATTTGATTGATGGTCAACTTTAATTCTAAGATTTCACCTTGTGCAGCAACATCAATCTTTTGAGATAAATCACCATTTGCCACAGCAGTAGTGACAGTAGCAATACTTCTAACTTGATTTGTAAGATTTGTAGCCATAGCATTCACATTGTAGGTCAAATCTTTCCAAGATCCTTCCACTCCAGTTACAACAGCTTGTCCGCCTAATATACCTTTAATACCAACATCAGTGGCTAATGAAGTTACTTCAAGAGCAAAAGTTTGTAAGGAATCCACCATTTGATTAATAGTTAATTTCAATTCTAAAATTTCACCTTGAGCAACAACATCGATCTTTTGAGATAAATCACCATTTGCCACAGCAGTAGTGACAGTAGCAATACTTCTAACTTGATTTGTTAAATTAGTAGCCATAGCATTCACATTATCTGTTAGATCTTTCCATGCACCTTCTACACCAGTCACTACAGCTTGACCACCTAAAATACCTTTAATACCAACATCAGTTGCCAATGAAGTTACTTCAAGAGCAAAAGTTTGTAAAGAATCAACCATTTGATTGATTGTTAATTTTAGATCTAAGATTTCACCTTTACAATCGGCAGTAACTTTTTTTGATAAATCACCTTTAGCAACAGCAGTTGTAACATTAGCAATATTTCTAACTTGATTAGTTAAGTTAGTAGCCATTGCATTTACATTATCAGTTAATTCCTGCCATATACCTTCAGCACCAATGACAACAGCTTGACCACCTAGCATTCCTTCAACTCCAGTCTCTCTAGATACTCTTGTAACTTCAAAGGCAAAAGTCTTTAATTGATCAACCATTGTATTTATAATATTTTGTAATTCCAAAATTTCTCCTTGACCATGAACATTTATTGTTCTTGATAAATCACCTGCAGCAACAGCTCTAACAATATCAGAGATTTCTCTTACTTGATTTGTTAAATTTAATGCCATTATATTTAAATTATCACTAACATTTTTCCAAACACCATTATTATAACTTTCCATATTTCTTCTTGATAATGTTGGAGTTATTTGACCACCAAATTCACCATGCGCCACCTCTGTTGCAATCTTTGTAACTTCATTTGTAAAATCTAATAATTGATCTATTATACTATTTAATAAATTTTTTGCCACTTTATAATCTGGAAGATCATAACCCTTTATAGACATTGGATCATTATTACGAGATTGAGGAATTGTTAGTATACCTTTCTCTAATGAATCTAAGACTGCTAGTATATCTACTATTGACTTGTCCTGATTATCTAACTTTTCTTGTTGTTGAATGAAGCTTTGCATTAACAATTTCCTAAATTGTTCTGATGATTCCTTTGTGGATATCAACTTGTCAAATTTTTGAGGATCATTAAGCACCCTTAAAAGATCATAAGAGTTACTACTATCACTACCACTAATACTACTACTACTACTATTGTAAGTAGCACTAACAGAAGCCATTGTTGGAACTTTATATCAAGAGGGTATTGATTATAGTATTATAATATTAATAGATTACCTCTTTTAAGCAATATCTAAATACTATTTATCTATGTGTTACGTACCTGAATAGATAGATAATTAAGATTTAATTGTTAATTCTTTTTTTAGTGTTTTGGCTTTTTTTGTATTTTTAACGCCATTCATGCTAAAAAAGTATATGACGTCAGCTTATATAAGCGATATCATTTTTTTTCATCTTTTTATTTTTCCCCAAGATTTGGAGTATACTTACTTATACTACTCATTAAGGTAATCGTATCTACCATTACATTAACATTTGTATATAAGTATGACTTGCATAAATAGATTATAGATGTATATAACTATTGTTTTATAGTTCTACATTTATATAAGTATGTATTTCTTCAAATTCTAGCAGCTTTATCAAAGAGAGTACAGAACTGATCAACATTGGTTTCATTTAAACTGGCAACATTTACTCTACCAGATGTTGGAAGATAGACATGATAATCATTAACTAATGCAATACATTGTTCCTTATTTAATCCACTATACCAAAATAGACCTCTTTGAGTCTTAACATGAGTCCAATCACCTGGTGTATTTAATTCATTGGTTAATTTTTCATATATAGTTTCTCTAAGTGAGGTCAAATTTTGTGTCATATTGGTTAAATCATTTTCCCATTGCTTATTTAATTCTGGATCATTAACAATTTTACAAAAAATCTTAGCTCCAAAAGCTGGTGAACTTGAAATTTCTGCTCTATTAATATATCTTAATTGATCTGCTGTAACAGCAGTTAATGATGGATCCTTAACAATGATATGTAAACATCCAATTCTTTCACCATATAGACCTAAAGATTTTGAAAATGATTGAGCAATAATGAATTCTAAACCTAATTCATTAAATAATCTTAATGGTGCACCATCTTCCTTAATTGAACCTGAATAAAAGCCTTGATACGCAGTATCAAATAATGGAATTAAATCTCTTTCTTTCATTATTTTACCAACTTCAGACCATTGTTCTAATGTTAAATCACTTGCTGTTGGATTATGACAACATAATTGTAGGATAAAGATAGATTTAGCTGGTGCCTCATTCAATGCCTTTATAAAGTTATTAAAATTAACTGTTTTAGAAATTGGATCATAATATTGGAAAGTATGTGCAATACCACCTGATTCTTCAATTAATGGAATATAATTTGGCCAAGCAGGTATACCAACATAGAATTCTTTATAACCACCATATTGAACTAAGAATTTAGCAGCTAAATGACATGCACCTGTACCACCAACAGTTTGACAACTAGCAATACGACCCTCATTTAAGATGGCTCCATCATCACCAAGAACAATAGCAGCAGCATTCTTAATAAATTCAGGGATACCTAAACACATGTTATAATCATGACCTTTCAATCTATTTTCCTCATATAAGATGTCTTTAGCCTTTTGAACACTTGGTAATAGATATGATTGACCAGTATTTATATCTCTATAGACACCAGCACTAACATCAATCTTTTTAGGATCCTTATCAGCATTCAATTTCTTCTTGATTTCATTAGATTCATCAGAGGGTTGATACTCCAAGTGACCGAAAAAACTCATGATCCTTGATTTTCAATTGAATTTTATTATTTTTATTGTATTGATTATTGGTTATTTCTTTATAGTAAATAGTACTAACTCAACAACTTTTGAAATCAGCTAACAATAAATAATAATATTAGTTACAACAGTACGTTAAAAACAACTTCTTTTTGTATACCTTATATAAATGATATGTATTATCATCCTATTAAATCTCTGAGTCATGTTTATTCTCTCATTGCGCAATTGGTTTTAATAATAACTATTTTGTGCTTATTTCAGTCTTAATAGTGAAATAAGTCTTATCAATAATCACTTATCAGCGAAAATGGTGGAAGTTTACCCCCGAGATTTTTTTTTTGTTACTAGTAACAAAATAATTCCAACAATGTGACAAAGCATTAAAGCCTATTGAGGAATATACTAGTAGGTAGGGAGTGGCACATCATCGCGTAATATTAATAATACCTTTCTTATATTACCTGTAATACCAAATTATACTTCAACTATAAAAAAGTATATCCTCAATATTTATTCTTCCTAAACATGTCAGTTTCAAAGCTAAGGAAAACTTCATTTGGACCAAAGAACTTAAAGGCTTGTGAACATTGTTATAATAAAAAGAGAAAATGTCAAAGACAAAATATCAATGATACATGCTTAAGATGTCTTACTTTAGGTAAAAAATGTGTCAATAGAGAACCAGTAAAGGTGGTGGTTATTACTGAATCTGAATATAATAATAATGATACCCCCTCAGTCGTATCTGAAGATTATCAATTTATAAAGACAGATCAAGCTGAAATTATAAATGCCTCTCAAATATATCAAAATATATGTGATCTAATGTCGGATCTATGTTCTGTTGAAAAAGTTCAAATTAAAGCCAATTATAATGCAAACTTATTAGATTATTCATTCTTAAGACATCTTCGTTATAAAAATGTAATGGATTTTGATTTATTACCTTCAATAGAAATTGCTCGTCAGTTATTAAGTACTAGTATTGCTGGAATATCATTTGATTATCAAGTTGTTCTTAAGACAAGTGCTCTGAAGTTTTTGGAAAGATTATATGATCCAAAAGTTAGAGAAAATGTCAATTTTGATGATGATTCATTTAGATTAAGTTGTGTGAAAATTTTATTATTGTTTTCATTTGGTAGATTACATCATTCTAATGTTGCTCATGAAAGAGAAGGCTATCCTGGATTGTCATATTTTAAATGTGCTCTTGAATTAATTCCAAATATGTATGAGGATATTCCAATGTGTTATATTGAATGTTTAAATTTAATAAGTGTCTATCTATTAACACTTTATAATTTAAATGCTGCTAATGTTTATGTGGCTACTGCTGTTAAATCATGTATGATTCAAGGTCTTCATAGAGTCTCTACTTATAATAATCCTAAATTATCACCATTTGAAAAGGAAAGAATGAAAAGAGTTTGGTCAAGTATTTATCAATTAGATGCCTATGTAGCTTCATATATTGGATGTGCTGGATTAATTGATAGTAAATTTATGAATTATAATCTATTACCTAATAATGATTTTGTTTCAAATGAATTTACTTCATCTTATTATATCACTGAAAGAGTCTATTTAACTAAGATTAGACAAAATATATTAAATACATTAAATAGAAAATTTGAAAATAAAGTTGATTTATTAAAATTAGAGAAAAATATATTAGATGAACTATATTCAAGATCAAATTCAATGACTTTAGCTGCCAATAATTATTTAAAGAATCAAAATCAATATCAGAGGAGATCTGTTATGTCATTAGCATTAAGATTAAATGATTGTATCCTATTGGCAACACTTACCTTTTTATTTTCATTGATAAAGAAATCAATAACAAATGAATTGGCAACACCAGATCCACCTATTATTTCAAATAATATTTCCTTTATACTTAATAGTTCAAATAATACTTTAGATGATGATCCAGATATGATTTCTGAAGGTTATAAAAAATTAGCCAAATATTGTGCTCATGCTGCAGTTTCAAATCTTAGAATTATTAATGATCTATATCATACTAATGATATTTCAATATTTGGTATAATGGATTGTAATTTTTTATTTATGGCCTGTATAATAGTGTTATTGGTTATTAGATTCCCAGTTTTGAAGAGTTATGATGAACATTGGGATATATATGAGGGTATGTATGG
>JAJMFI010000632.1:0-15207 GCA_030574595.1 Ruyongia chambardii
ATTTTCGTAGTGATATGTAAATTGTTCTTCCCACATTTTTTGCACAACATCTGGATCTGTGAAACCTGTTCCCTTACCAAGAGAGTTCATCGGTGGCCAATCATCTAAATTCCAAGATGCTGGAATTTCGACAATTTTGGAATGAGTCAAACGCCCCATCATTGGTTTCATCCAGGTCTTTGCTTCCTTGGTATAATCTGTTGGATAGATCCTAGCTGAAAAGTCAGAATAAGGAAGATAGTGCATTTGTGAATCATGATACATAAATGAATGGTCATATATAATTCCGAATTCTTCAAGAACCTTAACAGTATGATCATTAGTGGTCCAGGAAGGTGCAGTAAAACCTTTTGGCTTTGAGCCAGTAAATTCCTCTAATTTCTCAACACACGCTTTGATCACATCGACATGTTGATCATAATTTAAACCAGAGAATGATTCATGAGTGAAGCCATGTATACCAAATTCATGTCCCTTAGACTTTACCAATTGTAGCGAATCATTGAAAGTTAGTAGGGAATGAATAGGAGTAAAGAATGTAGCTTTGATGTCATTTTTTTCAAAAAGTTTAAGCAGTCTTTCAATTCCAAAGATACCTGCAAATATACCTCTTGATATCTCAGTTGAATCTATATGTTGACCAGTCTTTGTATTGATTGGGTTAGAAACTGCATCAACATCCACACCAAATCCAACTAAAACTCTCTTTTTAACCATTTCAAGTTAATTTGTAGAAAAAAAAACAACTGAACAACAAAATAACTAATGATTGCTCTCAGTAATCCTCCATTCTCCATATTACTTGTGAATGAATGAGTGAATTGACAGCTATTTATAGACAGATCTATTTTGCATCAATTCTTGAAAGTTCTAATTTTCTATAGTAAATAATACTGCTCGCAAATGGCATATTGTACAATATCCGAATGAAGTCATTTTATGGAAAAAAGTTGCGCTTACTTCAAAAATTCAAAAGTACAATATTATTATATTTTAAATCAAAATTTAAATAACTATTTAAGTAATTGTAAGAACTCAATAATTCACAATTCAATGCCAATTACAATTGATATCACTATATTGCAAAAATATACACAGTAAACGGGTTTAAGGAAAACACTACTCATTATATTTTCATTTCTATCCGCAAATAATCTATAATGAAGGAAATTGCCTGCTCGGGGACCCCTTATCAAGTAAGCAACACACTTACCATTTACTATAATAATGTTTACTAACTAGCCTGCTTTTAAGATTGGTTATCAACATGGTGAAATCGCAAAGGAAGAAGTTACAGGATCATTGAACTTCTACAAAGAATATTTTGTTCTGTCTTCAGGTCTTGGTTGGGATGAAGTTACTGCTGTTGTTAGTGATTTTTTACCATTTATTCAAGATAAATGTCCGGAAATGTTGCAAGAGATGAGAGGTATCTCAGATGGTTCCAATTTAGCATTAAATGATATTATCGCCTTGAATATCAGAACCGAGATTTCGTTTGGGTTATTCAAAGCTGATAAAGAAGCAGATGGCTGTACAACATTAGCATATTTTCCATCTAATAAAACTGAGTCTGTTAGTTTAGGACAAAACTGGGACTGGCTATCAGCTCAAACTGAAAACTTATTAATGATTACAATTAATCCATGTGATGAAAATTTACCCAAGATCAAGATGGTTACAGAGGGTGGAATCATAGGTAAGGTTGGTTATAACGAATTTGGAGTTGGTGTTTGTTTAAATGCGATTAGAGCAAAAGGATTGTCTATAAACAAATGGCCTGTTCACTTAGCTTTGAGAAAGGCTTTAAACTCAAGAAGTGCTACTGAAGCTATTACAGTTCTGACAGAAGATGGATGTGCTTCTGCTGCCCATATATTAATTGCAGCACCTGATATGGCCCAAAGCATTGAGTTCTCTTATGAAGATTCTGTTATATTGAATGTTGATCAAGAAGGATTTCTAATTCATACAAATCATTATCTTGCAAACCATTCTGGTATTTATGAGCCACCCTGGTTACAAGATTCCCCACTGAGATACTCAAGAGCTCGTGAATTGGTCAAGGAGATCGATAAAGTCAAACCTGTCTATAAACAATTCATGGAAAGGATATTTGTTGACACTCAAGGAAACCCATGCAGTATCTGTCGTATTCCAAATGATGATACTAATCATGCTGTCACTTTATTCTCGATATCAATGGATTTATCTAAGAAGTTGGCAATGGTATCAATCGGTCAACCAAATGCGCCTTTAAGAAACTGTGATTTCTCGTTTTAAAAAAAGTCTAAGTATTAAGGATCGTAATCACACATAGCAAGATTATATTAGTTTTAGACCCATGTTTGTTTTCTATATAACACAGCTTTATATTTTTTCATAGGTAACAGTTATCAAATGTCCCTCATATGATAAATTATATATATTTATTATCTATAATTAATTATTAAACCTGATTGGAAATGAATATAAGGTAACTATATAATATATTATTATCAATCTAATATTCAGTTTATACTTTGTTCTAGTGGTATTATAGTTGTAGTTGTAATAAATACATGAAACTTACCTAACCAATTAAATATAGAATATTCATTCAATTGAAAAATTATATTTTGCAGCCTTTATTTGTGAATAAAGTTCCAATGTATAATAAACATATCATACACATATATGAAATAAAGATATTGCGCAGAGATAAGTTATAGAATCAATAAAATAACTTAGTTGATATAGATAAGTTATAGAATCAATAAAATAACTTAATTGATATAGATAAGATAGGAGTTTTATCAGTTACAGTGCGTCTGACGATTGCTTATGAGTTTTGTGGTCTAAAATATTGAATGCACTTTCAAGTTTCCTAATTGAACAGATTGAAAACTCATCAACAGCAAATGACTGATAGTATTTAAATGCTTTCAGTATTACTAATAATCTAATCTCATGTATTTTCAGGGTGTACAATTCAGCCTTGATTCATTTTCTCGCATATAGTACAATAGCCGATTTAAGATATTACTGCATTTTTTCGTTATCAATATATTACTGATGTTCTATACTTTCTATAAAACCAGAGTTTAATTCCTTTCTTGTCTAGTACTCTCCTTTATTGGTTGTTAACTGTCCTATAATAAGGGTTTAAAAGGTCTAAAACTTTGTTAATTTGTTTGGTAGATTAAATATAATTTGGACGCACTAAATCACTATACTAGTAAAGGTTCAGAAATGAGTAAAATATTTGGGAAACTTCCTCAACTTCGTTATAACAACCCATATTGGCATAATGTAATTTCAGGGTGCATCTTAGCAGCAACTTCAGGCCTATACGTTGCATTGAATCTATTGGGTGCAGGTGGTGGTAGACCTGACTCGAATAAGGTCACACAAAGAGCAAATGCCATTCTCTGCTCTATCTGGTTTCTGTCTTCTCTTTGTGGTGGTACAATTATCAACACTATTGGACTAAAGGCAACTGGGTTTCTGGGAGTCATTCTATATATGGTTTATGTTGGTTCATTTTACTATTATGATCAAATTGGGCACCCTTGGTTTCCATACTTTGGTGGTATATGTGATGGTATAGGTGCTGCATGTGTATTCGCAGTTGCTGGTTATGTCAGTCTTGGCTATCCTGAAGAGAAGGAAAAGGGTAAATATATCACAATGAGTTATAATATTCAAAGTATAGGTAGTATAATTGGTGGATTGATTGCAATTGGTTGTTCTCATTCGGTTGTTGCTGCTACAGGTGTCCCTCAGGGTGTCTACATTGCATTATTATGTATTATGGGTTGTGTTGCAATTTTAAGTTTATTTATCCAGCCTCCACATAAGCTTAAAAGAGATGACGGTTCCGCAGTTGGTTTGCCTATCACTTACACTTTTATTCAAAGTGTGAAAAGTATCATTAGAACTCTTACTGATAAACGAATTTGGCTACTAATTCCTGCTATGATCCCAGCTGAATGTTACTTAGTATATGGCGGTACATTAAATGCTTATAGAAACAACTTAAGAACAAGAACATTAAATTCTTTATGTGCAGCTGTTATACAGGTTCCATTTGGATTACTTTTCCAATATATAATGGATAATGAAAGATGGACGAGAAAGAAGAGAGCTTGGATAGGTATAATTTATGTTGGTATTCCAACTATGGCATCATGGATATGGGAGATTGTTCGCTCAAGCAAGTATGATATTAACAATGCACCTGATGTTCTTGACTTTACAGATCCTGATTTTGCTGCTATATTCATTCTTTTTGTAATGCTTTGGGTCTCATGTTCATTATTCCAATACTTGATATCATACTTCATTGGTACATTCTCTAATAACGTTGTTAGTGGTTCAAATGGTCTAGGAACAAGTAAAGCATTTCTAGCAGCAGGTGAAGCAATTTGTTATGGTTTGATGTCTATGGGAACAATTCCTTTCCAATATGTTGCTGGTGTATGTTTTGCTCTATACTTTCTTGGATTTGTTGGAATGATTATCCTTGCCACGTACTACGTTGAAGAAACCACATACTTTAAAGAAGATGATGTAGTTATTCCAAATCATCTCTTAGAGGAGAAAAATATAACTGTGCAAGAAATAGATGCACATGCATCTGATGAAGTTGAAAACATGGCTGTATCTATTTCGGAGAAAGTATAATGTATTACATACAGTTCTCATTGGAGGTTGAGAATTTTCTAATCCTGGTGTTTTCATATATAAAATGTTTATTTTTAATACTTTAATATATTTATACAAGACTTACAACTTCAGGATAATATATTCAATGTAGAAGCTGCTATTGAAAGATTTTCAACAAGTTGGTCGCACTCTTTCCATCTGGACGAACATTTTGAAAGAATATGTATAACTTTAAAAATAAAGCAAGTCTCCAACAACACTATATTAAATTTAATGGTGGAATGTAGTTTCAAATATGACAATGTGATTTCATACAAAGTCTTTGCAGATAACATATCAAATGGAGGTAAAGTCAAAGGTCTATTTGTGAAAACAGAAGTAGTTTCAATAGTTTCTTCAGGTATACTGCTAGAGTAAAATTGTGAGATGTAAAATTTAATCAAACTAGCCAAGGATTTGTGATAGTTTTCATCATACTTGAATATCACCAGTAACTGCCTTTTCAAAAGTGGTTCTAAACATATATATGTAGCCTGATTTATATGAAATTCCAGTAATTCACTTCTTATAGGATTTGCAATCTTGAATTTCTCTATATTCTCCATATAAGTTGAACATACTTCATATAAATTCTTGCATTCATCTAATGTATAATAGAGCTTGGTGATGATTGAATTTTTTGTTTCAATGATTTCCAGTAAGTTTATAATTTCCACTGGCTTTTCAAGATGTTTGAATTTTGATTTTAGATTATTAGAAAATGAGGGTTTTTTCGAAATACATGCAATATTTGACTCAATGATATAAACTAACCAAAATATCTCAGTACCTAATTTATTTCCCATTATTTCCTGCTGATTGATTTCTAAAAGAGTTAGACATGACCAGCAGTTGGAATACCATGGAGATGTGCACAATGAATTGCATTGTAAATTGAATAGTGTTATTAGATAGAAGTTTATTATTGATTGAAGGTCTATTTCATTCAAAGAAATTAAAATTTGTGCCCTCTTGAAATAATCAATCGATAGTAAAGTAAGGGAAACATTAGTTTTTGATAATGTTTGCAATGCGATAGCACAACACATGTAGACTTCAAATTTCAATGACTCGTTCAACTCTTCATTTGTTTCTAGTTTCATTAAGCTTAATTGTAAATGCTTGTGAATTTCTGGTAATATATGTAGACAATTATATGAATAAGACAAGAAGTACTTTAATAAAAATTTTGTTGAACCATTGTCATCTTGATTCCCAACTCCAGTTGGTAAAGATTGAAGAAGTCTTTCAACAAATTCATCTGAACCATTTACAAGATTTTTCGGTGGGTGATTAATTGCTATGTTTTCATTTATTAATATTCTATCTGTAAAATTTGATGAAGTGGCAGACTCCTCAAAATGGACTTGGTTATCATATAATGTATGGAAATCAGGGAGTATATTACCTGCTGAGTTATAGAAATTATCATGTGTGGTATTTTCAGTTTGACCAGTTTCCAAAGCATTTTCAACAATATTGATACACTTAATCAGGTCTCTTATGTATTTTACAGAGACTGTCTGATCACCATCTCTTAGTTTACAATCCACGCCTAGCTTCTGACAATTTTGACAACCATCAATACTCTTGTCACAAACCATCCTTTTCTGAGTGCAACTAAAACAGGATGGTAAATTATTTAGCAGGGCAGAGAATTGGTCGTTCATTTCCAATTATTTCCCCCCTCTTTTATTGAAGTTTTGAAGATATATTCTATATTCAATTCAGACTAGCTTAGTCTTCAGTAATACTTATTAATAGGTATTCAATGTTCTTTTTTGTTCTTATCTTTATCTATCTACTTTTAATCTAGTATGGCTCTCTTAATGAAATGTAAGGATGTGTAGACAAACTTGAATACAAAAAAAAAAAAAAAGTGCAAATAATATGAAAATAATATGAAATTGAAAGACTACATAAAGAAGAATCTATTGATATATAGACTCTTTGATGAGCTGAGAGTTAGCTCAAGCAATGAAAGAACATATTACAGGAGGCAGATTTCAGGCGATTTTGTTAACAATAAATTAATTTTCTTCTCTTTTAAAAAGATTTGTATAGAAAAAGACGAATAAAGAAATTATTTTAAACAGTAAAAAAAAAAAAAAACTGGTTTCTCCAACTTATTACATTGACAAATAATTCATATTAACGTCAAATTCATAAACTCTTTAATATCTAAAAATGCTCAGAAAATTCAACATGTCAGCTTACAGAGTTATTGATCGAAATAATAGGACCATCAGGTCTCGCCTTACAGGAATTACCGTCAATGTAATTCGCCAACAGAGCTCTACTGCTCAAGCCAACACTACTTCAATCAAATCAGGCTTATCTAAAGAAAAACGTGGAAGAACAACTACATATGCATTCTATATCACATCATTCGTTATTGGAATCAGTTTGGCACAAATTTTTCCATTAAATACGGTTGCTAAAATTATAGTTGGTGAACATATTCCAGTAAGTGATGATCAAAATTCTGAAGAATACAAAGCTTTTAGGGATAACTTAGAGAATAAACTTGAAAATTTGGATATTTATCAAAAGTATGCTAATGATAAGGATAACTATCAATTGATACGTGCATGGGATTATATTGATTCAAACACGTTATCTACGCATCTTACTAACGGAACTCTTTCTGTGCCTGGGGGTTTTGCCATCAAGCCTGTTCTATTCATAAACAAAAACAAAAACAAAAACGAAGTTGTTGGTATAATTCATGTTGGTGAAAGATTATGTGGTTATCCATTCCTAATACATGGTGGAATATTGGCCACTATTCTAGATGAATTATTGAAAAGAGCATCAAGCGTCTCTTTCTTTAACAATACAAACAACAAAACATATAATTATGACCCCAAATCAATTAAGACCAACAACATTGAATTAAATTATAAGTTTCCAACTTTAGCTAATAAATTTATTGTTGTAAAGGCAATTTCAAAGTTAGATGACAATAACAGTAATACATCTATTGTGTCTGGTGATATAGAAACCTTAAGTGGTCGTTTATTGGTTCAAGGTAATGGTAAGTTCACTTTAAAATAATCATTTGATTACAAGAGTCAAGCCATATATATCATATTACAATTTACAGGTATACTTTCCAAAAGGCTATATTTTCAATATTATTTAATTTGTCTATAATTGGTCCTTATTACACGAAAACAATATCAATGTTCTTCTCCGCAATAAGGTCTGACCAATGATCTCCTGTTTCCCAAGCTTCTAACATTATGTCATAAGCAATGGGGGCACATCTGAGACCATTATCAATCAATTTTTTGATTCTTGTTTGGAAGAATTGCCTAGTATCAGGATTTAAAGCTTCACACCCGCCAGTGAATAGACAATATAATGTACAAACAGCAGCAGATGATGAATCCGGTATAAAATCTTTTGCTGCATTTAGCATTTGTTGAACAATATTTTGAACAGCGATTGATTCCCTTGAGATCAACAGAATTCTTCTATATATATGCAAAATCCCTGCCATCACAAATAATTTATTTGTAGCCCTCAATATCGAATAGCTTTCTAATACCTCGTTCAAATGATTTTGAGGATCTGCACATATTTTGGAAACAATATTGTCTCTTTCAATTTCTGTCTCATTAAAATAGTTCATTATTATATCTTTTATGTTTAGACTTCTTTCGATAAACTCTGGCGCTAAACTAATTTCATTCTTCAAGCCTGAAAGAGGACTATATTTGGGATATTTCATGTGTCTTTCTTTCATTAACGCAATGATTTCAGAAAAGAATTTCAAAATACTCAAATCAAACCCCATAAAAGGGCAGATATCTTTTAAATTTCTCTTTTCTTCTAATGTTGGGTTTGGTGGGTTCCATATTAAATTGTCATCACCGTTTAAAAAATTAGCAGAACATAATGAACCAATAACATCATCATAAGCGAAATCTCTGACAAAGAAATAAGTTGGATCACCTTCAGAACCTCTTTCAAAAGACAAAATTTTATTCTTTGGATCTTTAATATCCTGTTCACATTTGATCAAATCTCTGGCAAACATAATCTTTTTGGCGCCATAGTAATGAGATCTCCAATCATAATTTTTCCCTCTAAAAATTTCTAAAGATGTCAATAACAATATAATAGCTAAAGTGTAATCTGAATTAGCCTTCTTGTTATCAGTTAGTCTTCTATGAAGGTCTTTAAATGTCCTCTTTAGTAAATCATCTAGCAATTCAAGTGGTATTTTCTGGCCCCTCTTATCACTCATCAATCCAATTCCTGCAGCGATTAATGTACATAAGAGACCTTCAGAATCTGCACTTAATGACATGCATGGTAAAATACAGGCATATGGGTTTTCTGTATAGTGCTTAGCAGGAGCTGGTACCATGAATTTAGATGCAATATTAACAAACATATGATAACTTTCCCTATAATATGGATTTTGTAGTAATAAATCTGGTAAGAAAGGTAATGAATATGTTAACGGATCAAAGTGGTCTAGCATCAAGCTTATGGACTCATTGCTATATGCTAAGTCAATAGAGTTTCTTCTTGAAACTTTCGAAACTGATTCAATAACTTCAAGATTTTCATTAGTAGATACTTCAAAATTTTCATTATTTTGAATATTGGTGTCAATATTGTAATTATGATAGTAATCATCAGTGATATTCTGAGCCATGTTCGAATTGTTATCATTATTAATATTAAAATTCTTGAATTGTGAAGAATTTATTGAGGATTGAGAATTTGATTTAGGATAAGAAATATTAGACAAAGTGGTGAAATAGTTGATTGATGTTGTTAAATCCATATTTTCCTCAATATTTGAAGAATTATTATTATCTGTTGATTCATCTATTAATTCTGGTAATAATAACTTATTAGTTGTTGGTAATCCAGGAATTATATCATTTAATAATTCATGTACCAAAAATGTATTAGTTGGAAGATTTTCATTAGTATAGATTTTTGAAGTATTTAATTGGTTGATATTAGTCGTTGAGTATAGAGAATTGGATATATCAAATTGTTCTTGATCAAGACATTGTATTATTGATTGATCTACTTGATTGATTTTCATTGATTGTGATTTGAGTGTTATTGGGAAATTTGAACTGTTTTCATTTATTTTATGTGTAAAATCATTGTTACTTGAACATGAATTAATACTGCTATTTAAAGATTCCTGTGAATTAATAGTCTCAGTACTAACTGTACTGCTATTCAATGGAATTTGTGTTAGTTTGATGGGTATAGTAGAATTTTTTAGATCATCATCTATATTTGTATCTATCACTTTTGAACTTGAGGTGATTTTATCATTAGATGAATGATTATTATGATCATTATTTGCCTGTTGAATGTTTAAAGATTGAGTTTGACAATTAGTATTGCTATTGTCATTATCATTCTTATCAATAGAATTAGAATTAGAATTAGGAATAAATACAAATTTCTTTGTATAATCACAATGTAAGTTTAATTTTTTACAAAGTGAACAAGTTGGTTTTCTTTCATCACATTTTAATTTTTTCTTTTTACAAGCTTTACAACCATTTCTAGATCTTGTCTTTGTAATTTTATTATTATTATTATTATTACTTATATTATGAATATTATCAATACCTATTATACTGGAAGTTGATGAATTTTTCTTTGATGGCATGATTGATCAATAATTTATAATAATTGGATAGTTATATGGATTATTCTTATTAATCAGTTTAGAAATAATTATAATAATAGAAGTTTGAGAATATTAGTTTAATCAAATTATTAGATATGAGTTTCACATTAGCAGTAGCTAAGCTAGTTTAATTAAAAATTATGACAATAATAATAACAACAAAAATGAGACTTATACTACTAATAATGATAAAGAAATAGCAGAATAATAAAAATATTAGATGATTTAATGGATTGAATTAATACCAGTTTGATTTTTCAGTAAGACAAGAATCAATTAAAGTTGAAGTAATCAATAGAATCAATTTTCTAAGTTGAAGTTAAAGTTAAAGTTGAAGTTAAAGTTAAAGTTAAATTTGAAATTAGATTGAAATGAAATATTTTTTACTATTAGTTATTAATATTATTGAATAGAAAATAGTAACATATACCTGTGATCATCAATCAATAGATTAAATAAATTAAATTGAATATCATAATTTTAACTATTTTAACTATTTTAACTATTAAAGATACTATCTGTCATCAGGGCATAAATTCCGTGTCAATCAATCAATCAATCAATCAATGGCTTTTTTTTTTTCTTTTATCAGTTACGGAGACTTTCCTCATTAGGACAATGTTTCCGACAATTGATTTTGTGTCAATGACTCTTTGAATTTTGATTCATACTTAATTGTTTGTAATTCAATAGTTCATAGTTAATAGTTCATAGTTGATAGTTCAATAATAATGATAATTACAATTGTAATTCAATAATAAAGTAATAGAACTAAAAAAATAAGCTTGATGATTAGTATAGATTGAAATTATGTGCACTTACCAACTATTATAGTTACAATCAAATCTATTAAAGATATCCATATCTCTCTCTCTCTCTTCAAGTAATAACGTAGGAGACGAATATGTGCCTGGTCCATGATTAGATAAGCAGCATATTTCTTTTCTTTTTTGTACCATTCATTCTCTTTGACAGATCATTGAGAATAATAAAATAATCAATTACGCTTTAATACGAACAAGTCTTTTTGTGTAACATCAATAAATTTTTGATGCCTACAATTTTTTTATAAAATCTAAATCTAAAATTTCGCTTACTGACTCTAAAAGTAGATAGGATAAGCATAACATTAAATACTTATATTACTACTTACTATCATACTGATCATAACCATTTCATATAACTAAGTATAACTAAGTATAACCAATTATGGTAATCTATTAATGGTAATTATTAGATTATATTACAAAATGTATTACTGCAATATAATAATAGTACCAATAAATAAATACATACTTAGATGTATATATTGAGATGTGCATATATAATATATAAAATTTTAAGAGCAAATTAAAGGTATCGTACAACAATGAACTACTTAATAATTAAAATTATTATATATACAACATAATATAATTATAATTATTATAATTTAATACAATATTTAATACAATATTTAATATCTAATATAATATTTAATGATATATCATACAATGAAATCTTATTATAAGTTCAATTTTAAATACAATAAAGATTAATCTTCACTTTTGATTTTGATTATGTTCGCGGTTGGATTTCTTTTTCAGGTTATCTCAAGCAAAAGGAGAAGAAAAAAAAAATTAAATTAAATTAAAAAAAAAAAATTATATAGAGATAGAGAGAGAGAGATAAGCAATTAATAGTAATTGAAGATGATGATCAAATTAATGATAATTTGATACCATGAAACTTATTAATATTAGTATTACAACATTACTATATTACTATGAATTATGAATTATGAATTATGAACTAGATTTCTTTTTCAATAGTTGCTAATTTATGCATTGATTGTTTTTTTACTTTACTTCAATTTTAAAATTAAATTAACCATACATACCATATATATATATGTACATATATCTCTTCCTTGTTTTGAATTGTAATATAAATTATTATAAAAGAACAATAACTGATTGCAGGTTATACAGATATATTATACTATAATACTAGAAGTATAGAGATATATCATATCATATCATATTATATTATATTATATTATATTATATTATAACTATCAGAAAAGAAACACTAATTGCTGATCATCATTCATATTATTATTGGTTTAATCTATCTATTCCTGCATAAATATTATTATTATTATATTCATCATATCATCTAATAATTGATAAAAAAAAAAAATTAAAGATTATAATAACAATAATTCTTTATTAAATATATACTTAATATACTCAATTTGGTAAGGAAAAAAAAAAAAAGAAGAAAAGTACAAACATGAATAACTCAGAAGCAAATTCAGTATCATCAACTTCAAAGAATAATATTGCCATTACATCTCAATTCTCATCAACTGGTTTAGAAAATGGTAATAATCAAATTGCATCATTAAGAAGTGTAACTTCAAGAAGAGCTGGGGTAGTTAATTATATTAATGCAAATGATTTTGATGATCCTGATGCTATATTAGCTGAAATTGGTTATAAACAAGAATTAAAGAGAGATTTTACAACTTTACAAGTATTTGGTATTGCATTTTCAATTATGGGCCTATTACCTTCTATTGCTTCAACTTTAAGTATTGGTTTAGGTGGTGGTCCTGTTAGTTTAGTTTGGGGTTGGTTTTGTGCATCAATTGGAATTATTTGTATAGGTGTTGGTATGTCTGAATTATCATCTGCAATTCCAACATCTGGTGGTCTATATTATTGGACTCATTATTATGCACCACCAACTTGGAAAGCCCCATTATCTCATTTAATTGGTGTAACAAATTCAATTGCATTAGCTGCAGGTACTGCATCAATTACTTATGGATTATCTGATCAAATCTTATCATGTGTTGTTATGGCTAAGAGTGATTTTGTTATTACAAATGGTAAAATCTATGGTCTTTATGTAGCAATGTCATTCTTAGAAATTGCAACTACTTGCTTTGCATCATCTGCACTTTCAAGATTACAAACTGTTTCAATTCTTTGTAATGTTGGTCTAATTATTTTATTTTTAATTGTTTTACCAATTGGTACTAAGGTTAATAAAGGTGGTTTTAATAATGCTGAATTTATCTTTAAAAATTATGAAAATCAAGGTAATTGGGGTAATGGTTTTACATTTATGATTGCTGGTTTAATGCCTGCTGTTTGGACAATTGGTGCTTTTGATTCTTGTGTTCATATGTCTGAAGAGGCTAAGGATCCTTCAAAATCTGTTCCAATTGGTATTATTTCATCTATTTCAGTTTGTGGTATAGTTGGTTGGGTTATCTGTATTGTTATTGCTGCTTGTATGGATACTAATATTGATAATGTATTAAATTCTTCATTTGGTCAACCTTTAGCTCAAGTATTTTATGATTCCTTAGGTACTAAATGGGCAATTGCTTTAATGTCTCTATGTGCTGTTTGTCAATTCTTAATGGGTGCTTCCATTATGATTGCTACAAGTAGACAACTTTGGAGTTTTGCAAGAGATAATGGTGTACCATTCTCAGATTATGTTAAATATGTTAATAAGACTTGGAAAGTTCCAATTAGAGCAACTGTTGTATCAGGTATGATTTCTGTTATCTTAGGTCTATTAATCTTAGCTGGTGAACAAGCAGCAAATGCTCTATTCTCCATTGGTATCATTGGTAATTATTTTGCATGGATGACACCTCAAATCTTAAGATATACATCTGGTAAGGATATCTTTACACCTGGTCCATTTTATACAGGTAAAATTTGTTCATTTATCGTTAATTGGATTTCAATTGCATTCCAAACATTTATTATAATCATTGCTAATTTCCCTGGTCAAAAGGATGATGTAGCACCTGCTGATATGAATTATTCAGTTGTAATTAATGGTGCTGTTTGGATCTTTTCATTAGTCTATTATTTTTCATTGAAAAGAGGTATATATATCGGTCCTACACCAAATATTTCAGAAGAAGAATATTTAGCATTGACTGGTAATGCTGAAAATGTCATTGATCAAGTTATAAGACTTGAAAGTCCAAATGGTACAGAAGATTCTGGTAGTATGAAAAAGTAATTAATATGTGATTGATTAATTAGCTATTTTTGTCTATAATATATTTATATAAATATTATTTTTAACTTGTCGATCATTAATTATGATTTTTCTATCGTATTCAATTTAATTATATGTGCTTAATTGTAACTTCTTATGGGTAAAAAAAAAAAAATTCTAACACGTTGATATTCGATTTAATATTTCAAAAAATCTTTTCAATATTTCTTTTCTATGTAACTTCTAGTTATTTACTATTGTATTTGATAATATTTATCAGATTTTATAATAACTACTTGTAGTGAGTTAGTAAGTTGGTTATTTGTTATTGGATCTCACTCTCGGCCGAATAGCACGCTACACACATAAAAAATTCTTTAAACCTATATTGTATCAAAATTAAAGAATACTCTCTCTTTAATCATAATTTAAAAGATGACGCTATTAGATATCGTAAACTCAGTTGACAACTTTACCTATAATCCTGAAAACTTACCAATTGGTTCATACTATACTCTATACACTCACCATGAGGATGCTGAAAATCCTTTAGGTTATATCCTTCCAATAGTAGTTGATTCTTTAAGATTCTTCCCAGATGCATTTATTGTTAATGATTCTACATATTCAATTAAATTAAATCCTAAATTAAATACATTCGAAACGAGAAACAAAGTCCTAGCAGGAGTGGCTCTGAGGCTAAAGGAACAAGAAAAATTCGATACATTAAAAGGTTGGAGAAATGAATTATATACTATTTATCATCCACAGCATTCTCCATATATGTTATTAGAACGTGCATTTTGCCCTTTATTGGGTGTTGTAAT
>JAJMFI010000633.1:0-15160 GCA_030574595.1 Ruyongia chambardii
ATTTTGAAATACAAGCTCTGGTGTCTTATCATGAAACGGTGGATAACCAAATAAAAATTCAAATAGAATACATCCAACAGACCACCAATCTGCCACTTCATTTTCATCAACAGCCTTAATTGTCTCTGGTGCCAAATAATCAGGAGTACCAACAAACTTTTTAGGGTGTGAATTTTCAGGATCAAACAACGGGAAGTTGCTTAGGCCAGTAGCAGTACCGGAAGAATTTGATGGCGTAACAATTGAACTTTGATGATCATCATCAAGCATAGCAAGTGATGTTTGTGATGAAGATTTACAAATGTAAGGTTTTAAAACAGGAGATTCCATATAACTACTACCACCAGAGCCAGATCTATCAGATTTTTTGCGCTCATGATTGTAATTTTCGAAAAAGTTTGAGGTTGGACTTGAACCTGTGCTGGGTGAATCAGAAATAGCAGATGCTGTCAAAGTAAATGGTGTAATAGAACTCTTTCGATGTTCGAAAGCAGATGGTAAAGATAATGATATCTGGAAAGCATCCTGATCTCCAATAGATGCAGCATTCTTATTATTAGCTCTTTCTTGACGTTTAACTAATCCCATCCTTGAAAGACCGAAATCCGTTAACTTCAGATGGCCTTGTCTATCAATTAATAGATTATCTGGCTTCAAATCGTGATGAACAATGCCCTTTTTATGCATATCATCAACTCCTTCAATGACTTCAGCAATGTACTGTTTGGCCCATTTATCTGGAAGATAGCCCAGAGCTTTGATCAATGTAGCACAATCACCACCAGGCAGGTATTCCATAACCAAGAATAAGAAATCTTTATTCTGGAAAGTATAAAATAATTTAGCAACATATGGACTATTTGATTGCGCCATCATGATAGCTCTTTCAGATTTGACATTACTTTTTTGATTTTTAGCAATCATGTCAGTTTTCTTTAGACACTTTATAGCGAAATACTCACCAGTTGTTTTTCTTCTAACCAAATAAACACTGCCGAAAGCACCTTTACTAATAGGCTTAACAATTTCGTAATCACGAATAGAGGGAGCTGAAGATGACTTTTGTGAATAAGTAGCTGTCAGTAATGGGGATAAAGGAGGTTTTGTTGAGCCTAGAATGATGCTCGATAAGGAATTATCGTTACTACCTCTCTTTTCTACAGCATCTGGGTCATGAGCCATTATTAACGGAGATGAAATTGGAGTGGATGAAGAGCTACTTTCATTTAGATAGTTGTTGAAGGGTCTCGAATTCCTTTGGATTGAACTCATTGGAGAATTATAATAACCAGAAGGAACAGGCGATGATTTTCTTTTTGGAGTCAATAGAGGACTCTTTATTCTTAAATCTTCAAGGTTAGGGAAGGAAACTTCTTGATCATTAACGTTGAGTGTATTTTGTGTAATGATTTCAGATTGTATTGGATCATTTGGTGTAATTGACCTTGCAGGAGAATATGCATCTGTTCTAGTACGACTGATTATATCATGGGGATTTATGTCGGCATTTGGTAACCAATCAGTGCCTAAATATGAATCTGTAAAAATTTTCGATTGAACTTGAGTTGGTTTTGGGTATACTAGTTGAGGCCTTGTCATTATAGGAGTGCTATTAGTAGTTGAAGGTAATGAATTTGAGTTTGATGTAGCTTTTGATACTGAGTTTTTATTTGTCGGTACTATATCATAAGTTTGATTTCTGATATTTTTGATGGTTTCTGTAATGGTATTCAAGATCAGTATATCTACTTCGTCTTTAATCTTTTTGGAATATACTAATGAAGAATTGAATCTCTCAATTGCACTTATTTTTTCCTTTGTCATATTTTCTGTATCTTTCGATAATAATTCAATAGCAGCATCATTAGCAGGTGGGATTTGAGAAGTTGATACCAAATCGATATTTTTCTTTGTATTTGGTGAGAATTCATACGTATTGGATGTATCCTTATATTCACTTGGATTAATATCAATTGCTTCTTCACAAAGCTTAATAAGCAGAGCTAAAGTCTTGAATGGAAATCTCAAAGTACTGTAAAGGGAATTTGATCTTCCTCTTCTTGATAATGGAGAAGGAGAGTTTGGTTTATTTATCATAGGATTAGTAGTATCACTATTTGTATTATTTGGAGTTAGAGGTAATGGTAATCCCTTATATTCTATTATGACATTTTCATCTCTTGATTGAACTTGTTTATTTAAGGAGTCATTAATTGATTGGATCAATTCCTTTTGATCTACCAATATATCATGAATAACTTGTACCTCATTTTCGCATTTATGTTCATTAAGACATAATTCAGAATGTCTTTCTAGCCACCATGCTGGAACGTGTTGTTCACAAATTCTACAAAGAACTTTTGGGGGAGGAGTGACTTCTTCTTCATTAATTATTCCCACTTCAGAAAGAGATTCCAAATAGGTGGTGAATATATCGGCACCTAAATTCCCCAAATTCTCAGTCAATTCATCAGGTAATTGAAAGTTTAAAGCACTTGGATTGAATGGTTTTAATATCCACATTGAATATGAAGGAATGTTATTGGAACTATGAATGATTATACCCTGACCCTCCAATTCAATCATCTCACCATTTGTGGATAGTGAACTTAAAGATTCGGTATCGGTCAATATCGTATTGGGTATATCGTGTGTTTTATAAGAAGGTATCACTTGTGATTCCGTTAATGTTGTGTCTATATTTTGATTCTCTTGCTGGTTTTGGTTGCTATTGTTATTATTATTATTATCATTATTATGATCAGTAGTGGTAGTGGTAGTGGTAGTAGTGTTAGCAGTAGCATTGTTATCATTCTCATTACTTTCTTCATCCTCAGGTTTAGGATCATTAGTAGCCACCATGAATCTGACTCTATAACTTGAATCATCCACCATCATACTGTTAATTGCCTCATTAAAAACCGTCTTATCATCCTGAGCGCCTAATATAATGTTTTGTACTGGTCTATTGATGATTTTATTAACACTTGTACCCACAATAGATTCCCAGGTCTTGCTTAAATATTGAACATTGCCATCCAGGTCCAATTCTAATAGGAAACTTGGATTCTTTGCGCTTGCATCTGCTAGATCCTTCTGAGCATCAAAATGACTTGCCGCTGTGTCCATTTGGGCTAGTTAATATGATGGACTATATACTAAATATATAATTGAATAATTAGTTTTTTATTTTGTTTGTTTTGATCCTTTTTTAATGTTAAATGTGTATCTTTGTTTTGCCTTGTCAAAGTTGGAGATTTCAATTATTTTGTGATAGAAGCCCTGTGTAAATGTTTTGCGGTTCTTGTGAAAAACATCACTCTGTGCTTAATAGTAGTATCGCTGTTAGTACTATATGACAACATTAAGAATTAAAGGGCAAGTGGAAAGTAAAGTAGAGCTACAATAGTACGGGCAGAAATATCATTTCTAATCTGTTGGTATATCTTCAAAGAAATAAGGGTTACATCTACAGGAGTGGTAAGGTATATATAATATTAAAAGTAAAATGATTACCAAAAATTATAGAAATAAAGGTGACAGTACGAACAATGAAGTTGATTCTAATGATGTTTCAGGTGGAAGAAGTTTAAGATCAAAGGATCAATCAAATACATTTCAAATTGATTCTGATCTATTTGATTTTGAAGATAATCCAGATATAATAGATCCAAGGAGGCCATTATATATAGTGGATCATTCAGTGAGGAATGCCAAATTAATTCAAGAAATACCTATTGATTTAAATAAAGATTATTTAGCCAAATATTCATATGAAATTACTAAAGTTGATCAAGATGGTATTATTCCATCTTCCAATGATAATTCTGATACTATCAATCCTGATTCCAATAAAAATAGCAAATCAGTCGATGATTCAAATAATGACACAAACCTAAGAAAAAGATTAAGAAGATCAACTCAATTACAACATATTGTTATTGACACCTTACCAGATTCCATATACAGTCTCTATCATAGACGAATGGATAGAGAAGAGATAAGGATGTTTAATAGAGATCGAGAAAAAGTTGATATGGAAGTTGATAAATTAAAGTATTATTATCAATCAATACAGGGATTAGAATGGATGAAAATATTACCATCAATAACATATATTAAGGATCTTAAAGATTCAAATGAATTGAAATTAAAGAGAGAATATACTTTGGAATATTTGAAAGATCATTTGAATAGATATGATAATTGGAAAAAATCTGAAGAAAGATTAAAGAGAATAGAAACAAATCATTTTGAACCTTTACCGTTACCATTACCCTTATATCTACAAAATTCAAATTCTTCTACAAACTCTTTGTCCTATAATACTCAGAGGTCTCCAAGCAAAATCAATACCATCAACAGCATCAGTAATAATGATAATAATAATAATCATTATTATCAACATCGTACAAAAAGTGTAAAACAAAAATCCTCAAAGGAAAAAGAAAACAGTTTAGAGAATCAACGATTAATATTGAACCCCTGCATTTATAAAGATCTTAATATTGATGATTATCAAGGGGATAGTGATACAGATTATGAAGGAGAGGATCAATTAACAGTTGAACAAATAAGAACTAAGAGAAGGAAAAAGTTTACTGATAGATATGGACCAAAAGTTAAGTTAATATTTGGTGACAATATGATCATTACTGAACCATTCAAAGCACCTAAAATAGTACCAGTTAAAGGTAATGATTCAAATGAAACAAAACATCATAATTGACACTAACATTAATTATGATTTATCAAACATCGAACAATAAGCATCAAACAAATAGCATCAAGCATTAAACATTCAGATATAATGTATTCGTCAAATATCTTCTAATACTTCAAAACAACTAATAATATCCTAATATCATTGCATTTACACAGATCATAATCATTATTCTAATAACTAAGAAGAGAAAATTATAGCATTAGTTTATAAAATGTATACTAAGTATTTACAAATATTAAACATAATGATGCATATCAAATGATTACCCAGTTACACTAGTAATAGATGTATAGTAAGAATAACAATAATAGCTGATCCGTTATATGTATGTAGATACCATACTACATACACATACTTGTATTTATACACTACTTAGTCTAGGAGTTTACATAATTATTAAAACAAACAAATCTAGTTTACACACGTTCAATTATAGCTAGTAGTTAATATTAGTAGTATTAATAGATCAAATGCGTAAAACCCATATACAAACACCGTAAAGTCCATACACTATCTAATAAAGTTTACACATGCGACAAATTAAGGCAGCTATTTAAGTGTAAAAGTAATAAACATACAAGCAAATAAACTAACAAGAAAAATTAACCTCTAGTACTCTTGCCTTGAATCAACCAATCACAGCAAGACACCCTTTGATTACGAGCTATTTCTTTTTCCTGTTTTTTAAACTCGTCTCTTAAGCTCTATTATTACCATGGCAACAGACAAACAGATCTCGAAGAAAAGAAAAGTTTGCAAAATTTAAAAAAGAAAATACGAAAAAAAAAAAAAAATTGAGTGAATGGGTATCAAATATTAGTTAATACTTGAATTAAATTTAATATTGAAATATCATTCCATAAAAATTCTCCCTATTTAAATTACTTATTGTTCGACTAATAGACTTGTATTGCTGTATTTCTGTTCTTCTTTTGTAATAACAAATACAATCATGTCTGCTGTCAACACTGCTGCCTCTACTACTTCTGCCTTAGAGGAAACCATTTCTACCTCTACCACCAAGCTTACAAAGAATGTTTCTACTTTAGCTAGTTCAACTAAACCTGCACCAAAGCAGGCTATTGATACAAATGGTAATATCTTTACTGTTCCTGATTATACTATTAAAGATATCTTAGGTGCCATTCCAAAACATTGTTATGAAAGAAGACTATTACAATCTTTTTCATATGTATTTAGAGATATTATTGCAATGTCAATTATTGGTAAATTAGGTTTTACATTCATTCCAATGATTCCATATCAATCATTAAGATTTATTGGTTGGTTTATACATGCCTATTTAATTGGTCTATTTGGATTTGGTCTATGGATCTTAGGTCATGAATGTGGTCATCAAGCGTTTTCAGATTATCGTTGGGTTAATGATTCTGTTGGTTGGGTATTACATTCTTATCTATTAGTTCCTTATTTTTCATGGCAATATTCTCATAAGAAACATCATCAACAAACTGGTAATATTTCAAAGGATATGGTATTTATTCCTTATACTACTAAGGAATATGTTGAAGTTAAGGGTAAATCAAAGATTTCTGAAGTTACTGAAGAAATGCCAATTGTTAGTTTAGCTACTTTAATCTTCCAACAATTAGGTGGTCTACATTTCTATCTATTTACAAATGCAACTGGTCAACCTCAACCAGGTTGGTCATGGTTTGGTAGATCTCATTTCAATCCAAATTCTCCAGTCTTTGATAAGAAAGATTATTGGGGAATTGTATTATCTGATATTGGTTTCTTGTTACAATTATTTATTGTCTATGAATGGGCTCAAATATTTGGTGGTTGGTCAATGTTCATCAATTGGTTTATCCCATGGTTATGGGTTAACCATTGGTTAGTCTTTGTTACTTTCTTACAACATACAGATCCAACTATGCCTCATTATTCTCAAAAGGAATGGTCATTCGCTAAAGGTGCTGCTGCTACTATTGATAGAGATTATGGTTTTATTGGTCAACATATCTTTCATGATATTATTGAAACTCATGTATTACATCACTATGTATCAAGAATCCCATTTTATAATGCAAGAGAAGCATCTGCTGCTATTCAAAAAGTTATGGGTCAACATTATAGATATGATGGTGAAAATATGTGGCTAAGTTTATGGAAAGTTATGAGAAAATGTCAATTTGTTGAAGATAATGACGGTGTTATGATGTTTAGAAATGTAAATGGTATAGGTCCAACTCCAATTGATACTGGTATTTAGAAACACATATTTTAGATTTATATCAGTTTCTCTATACCATGATTATGACTATTACTATGACCATAATAATGTCATAAGATATTGCTATTATCACTTATATTATACTTCAACAATCAAAAAAAAAAACAGCATTATTTATTTCAATTCAATACCTGGTAATGTTTCTTATTATCAATTTCCAAGTTACTTTCAAGTCTAAAGTACTTCTTTGATACCAAAAGTACTAATCATGAATTTTCAGTTCATTCTCTTATATTTTCTTTCTCTTTTTTCTTTAATCTTTAGTATTAATCTAAAATAAAACATTTACATATCTAGAATATATATTCATAGAATTATTATCTCAATTATGGTCAATGTAACTTTAAAAGTAGTAATACTACTCCAATCATTCTTCTTTATGTTTCCTCATCGGCTTATGTAATTTTTTTATTTTTAAAAAAAAAAAATTTTATTAAGCTCAATAGTTACTTTATAATTATTTGATTATAATCAATATTATTACAACATATAAATGATATAGAAGATGCTTGATACTAAAAACGTATTGAGTCCTATAGTTGAGACTAATAATTTTTCCAGTGCTAGTGATTCTGAATTGGAAAATCCATATGATGGTTGTAATTTAGATGAATTATTTAGTGAATTAAAGAAGGCTAATAATGATAATATCATAACTAATAAAAGTATAGATCAATTTAGTCAGATAAAGAAAAATATTGCTTCTCTTCCCAAGATTCAAAGTAATAGTAATATTATAACAGGAATTGAACCATCTGAGGAGAAAGAAAGAGGGATTAAAGAATATAAAAAGAAGAATATTATTAGTATAAATGATTCCATTTCAATTACAAATAAGACAAAAAATAGTAACATTGATGAAAATGCTGGTTCTAAATGGTTTAATATGCCAAAGGGAGAATTAACTACCTCTGTTAAGAGAGATTTACATATTATTGAACAAAGAGCTGCATTAGATCCAAAGAGACATTATAAGAAAGATAAATGGAAATTACCTGAATATTTTCAAATGGGTACATTAATTGAAGGTAATACTGAATATTATTCTGCAAGATTGAATAAGAAAGATCGTCATTCAACTATTTTGGAAAGTGTTCTACATGATAATGATACTAAACATTATTTCAAGAGAAAGTATAATGAAATTCAAGAAAAGAAAACTTCAGGTAAGAGAGGTTTCTATAAAAAAGTTAAACAAGCTAGACGTAAGTTCTAAGTTCAATACTATTGGGAACAATTTATGCATTGAAATTGCATTACTCATCATTTATTGATCAAAGACAGTTGTTGAGATGGGTTCACTACATATTTATATAAAAATAATTGATTTTAATAAATAGAGATTGTACGGTATCAAATAAGTGCTTGTCAGCATATAATATTATTATTCGAACCACAAAAGAATTGTAATCATTATCGAAGGAGCATAACCTATCTAAGACCTTACTATACATACTTTAATTTATCAGTATTCCAGCCCACACACATATATATCTATATGTATATGTATATCAAGTGTCAATGTGTGAAATGCCCTAAGGCCCTAACATCAAGTATCAAGTATACCCTCGGAAATCTCAATGTAGAAATATCATAACAAATAAGCAATGCTCTACTCTTTTTTCCATTTCTATTCCGAGGGTAGCCCTACTCTGTTTATTTTTAATTAAATTAAAAGTTTGGGATCAAAAAAAAGACAAAAAAATCCCAATTCTTATTTACATTTAAAAAGAAAACTTTAGATTATCGAATTAAAATCAGCATCTTTATATTTACTAATCCAGTTGCTCTTCTTAAGTGGCAAATAAATTGGAGAGGAAAGTAAGTCGTTGTCTTGAATCTTGTTGACCTCTTGCTGTATCTTAGATTTATATATTCATTGCTCTAAACATTCCATCTTACAGATACTCTGTTGAATATATTTAGCAACATCAACAATTCTAAGATACTTTGATTGGTTATATAATCATATGGTAAAGGTGTTCAATTAAATTCTAACATTGATAATTTAAAAGAAGTAGTTTAGAAGAAATTTTTTATTGATTAATTGATTAAGTTATAAAAGATGGATATCTCTCAGATCTTAGAAACTGCTATCCTAAGTACAGATCAATCACAACGTTCTGGAGCTGAAGCTCAGCTTCAATCCATGGCAAATGATCATTTTGTCATGTATTTAGGTCTATTAACTGAAGTTTTAGCCTCTGAATCAAAAAGAATTGAAGTTAGAATCTTAGCTGGTATAAATTTAAAAAATGAATTGACATCTAAAGATACTCAAAAAAAGAAATTCCAAGCAGAACGTTGGGTCTCATTAGATCATAATGCTAAACAACAAATTAAACAAATTGCACTTCAATCTTTATTGACTCAAAATGATAGAGTTGCTAATGCTGGTGCTCAATTAGTCGCTGCCATTGCTGATATTGAATTACCAAGAAAGGAATGGGATGATTTAATCCCAGTTATAATGGAAAATACTAAACCAGAAAAGCCTGAACATGTTAAGCGTGCATCACTTTTAACTATTGGTTATATCTGTGAAAGTGCTGATCCAAATGATGCTGGTGTAGTTAGTCAATCTAATGGTATCCTAATCGCGGTTGTTCAAGGTGCTCAATCTACTGAACCTTCAAAGATTGTTAGATTAACTGCTCTTAATGCTCTTATTGATTCTCTTGAATTCATTAAGTACAACTTTGATCGTGAAGGTGAAAGAAACTTTATTATGCAAGTCGTTTGTGAAGCTACTCAAGCAGATGATTTTGATATTCAAGCAACTGCTTTTGGTGCCTTGGCTCGTATTATGTCATTATACTACAACTACATGAGTGTATATATGGAAAAGGCACTATATGGATTAACTGTAGCAGGTATGAAATCAGATAATGAAAATGTTGCCTGTATGGCTGTTGAATTTTGGAGTACTGTTTGTGAAAATGAACTTGAAATTTCAATTGAAAAGGAAGAATTCCCAGATTCTCAAGCTACATCTTATAATTTTGCATTAGTTTCTATTCAAGATGTCTTACCAACTCTATTACAATTATTGACTAGGCAGAATGATGATCCTGATGATGATACATGGAATGTTGCAATGGCTGCTGGTGCTTGTTTGCAACTATTCGCTCAAGATACTGGTAACTACGTGGTTCAACCAACATTGACATTTGTTGAATCAAGTATTACTAGTTCAGATTGGAGATATTGTGAAGCCGCTGTTATGGCATTTGGTTCAATCTTAGATGGTCCAGATAGAGAACAATTAAAACATTTAACTGTTCAAGCATTAACCCCAATTTTATCTCTAATTAGAGATGAAAATGTTCAAGTTAAGGAAACTGTTGCTTGGTGTATCGGTAGAATTTCTGATGTTGTTATCGATGCTATTGATATCAACGTCAACTTACCAAATGTTGTCAGTGCTATTGTTGAAGGTCTAAAGGATCATGGAAAAGTCTCTACCAACTGTTGTTGGACTTTAATCAACTTATTAGAACAATTAAATGATGAAACTAATGATAAGAATGAATCAGTAATGTCAAGATATTATCCAACTTTAGTTCCAATTTTATTTGAAATTTCATCAAGAAGTGATAACGAACACTCTGCAAGAGCTTCTGCCTATGAAGCATTAACTGCATTAGTTACATATAGTTCAAATGATTTGATGCCAATTATCAATCAAATTGCATCTGAAGCTTTATCCAGATTAGAACGCACATATGGTATACAATGTCATACTGCTGAAGATAAGAGTAATTTAGAAGAACTACAAGCTAGTATTTTGAATTTGTTAACAAATGTTATTAGAAGAGCTGGTCCAGAAGTAGCTGCTGTTAGTGATGGATTAATGCAATTATTTTTGAAATTATTACAAGATAAACAAGAAAGTACAACTGTTGAAGAAGATATTTTCATTGCTATATCAGCTCTTGCAGGTGCTGTTGGTCCAGAATTTAACAAATATATGCAAGCATTCTTACCATTCTTAACAAATGCATTAAATCAAACTGAATCTTCCGTTTCACAAACTGCTGTTGGTTTGGTAGCTGATATTTCCCATTCATTAGGTGAATATTTTAATATATATCAAGAGGGTCTAATGTCCATACTTGCTAACTTACTATCAACTACAAATGTTAGAAAGGAATTAAGACCAGCTGTTTTATCATGTTTGGGTGATATTGCTCAAGTTATTGGTACTGCCTTTGTTCCATACTTGCAAGGTGTCTTTAACATTTGTAATGAAGCTCAAAATATTCAACCAGAAAATTCATCATTAGAAACACAAGATTATCTTTATTCAGTACAAGAAGCTGTCTTAGATACTTATGTTGGGATTGTTTCAGGTTTATTAGATCATCCAGATACTTTTTATCCATATGTTAATCAAATATTTTTACTAATTTCAAAATTCAATAATAATTTTAGCGTCTTATTGAGCGAAAGTGCGGCAAGATCATCCGTTGGTCTAATAGGAGATTTATCACAAGCTTTCCCAGATGGTAGAATTAAGCAAGTATTTGCTCAAGATTGGGTCACACAGTATATCAAAAAGGTTAGAACTAATCCAAACTACTCACAAAGTACTAAAGATGCAGCCAGATGGGCTAAGGAACAACAGAAAAATCAATTAAATCTATAAAAGAAAAATACCCTTTTTGATATAATAAGTTGTCTTTAATGTTCTTTAATACATAATTCGTCATTCATTAATTAAGAATTAAAGGTTATAGTGATAGCTTTATCACAAGTAATAGTAGTTGAATCAGTAGTAATTAATTGTAGGAGATGTTGGATTCGAATATTTATTTCTCTGAGATTTATAAACGCACCAAAAAAAAAAAAAAATCCAGATCAATATCATCACTATAATTTGATAGCTCTTCTTATCAACAAGAAGGGAAACAAGAACATCAATGAACAACCAACTAGGGTATACGCCCATTCCTTTTGATGATACATATGTCCTTTATAATCCAAACGATATATTTTCCTTCATTGGTGTATTTTTCACACTTCTTCCAATTGGTATCTTAATATTCTATTTATCATGGTTCATTGTTACTAGAGAAATTGAACCAGTTATACTTGCTGGTGGTCAAGTAGTTAATGACATTATCAATAATGTTGTGAAGAATATAATCAAGCAGGATAGACCAGTAATATTCGAAGGTTTCCAATCAAAAGGTATGAGATCAGGATATGGTATGCCAAGCGCCCATTCTCAATTTATGGGATATTTTGCAACTTTCATGATGTTAAGAATCTTCTTACAATGGAAAGGTTTGAATAGTATTAGAAAGATTTTATCAACAATTGCTCTTTATTCAGCTGCTTTAGCTGTTGTTTCATCAAGAGTATACTTAAATTATCATAGTTGGGAACAAGTTTTTGTTGGTTTCTTTATTGGTACCTCAATTGGGGCCGCATATTTCGTTATTATTAGTATTGCTAGATCAATTGGTTTCATTGATTGGTTATTAGAATTTAAGCTTGCAAAGAAGTTTTGGATAAAGGATTCTGTTTATGACTCACCGCTAAGTTTAGAGGATCATTATAATAATTGGCACAAAAGAAAGTCTATCAAACAAAAAGAAAACTAGAAAGAACTTAGATACCAACTTAAAGTTTCTGTATGTATAACTGAACCATTCATAAGCTAGTTACAACATATAAATGATTTAATGATGATAAATTGAATTATAATTAAAACCATTTCAATAATTCTACACGGTTTAGGCATACAAATACAGTTTTACATAAAAAAATATTGAATATTATTCTAGAATTATACAGCATCAATACAATCATTAATTAATTAGCAAATTAGTAAATAAATAAGATAACATCACTTATTGATGGAAATTGTAGTAGTAATTAGTGTGATCAGTCTACACCATCCATGACTATTCTTTGTGCATAATTCTCATATGGTGTATATGAAATTTCTACAATCTCGCTTCTTGGAAATTGTAAAGTTGGAATCTCAAAGCATGAACATGCCATCAAATATCCATATAAGACTCTTAATGAAGATTCATGTGCAATAATTAGTATATCACCACTCATCTTTTCCATTTCCAGTAGCAATGGTTCCATTCTTACTGCCAAATCATGATATGATTCAGCTCTTGGATAACGATGATGATAAGGATCTTTAATATCATTAGCATATTCTTCAGGAAATTTATTTTTAACTTGGTTCTCAGTTAAATCAGCAGTAACACCAGGATTTAGTTGATTCAATTGATAACGTTCTCTAACAGTTAGTCCTCTTCTTCTAAAAGGATTAGCAGTGGCAGATGTTCTCTTTCTAGTGGCGGTCCAAACAACAAATGAATTTTCATCACTACCATCTGCAGTTGGTGGTTGTCTAAACTCATGTTTAGCCAATGTATCAATACTTGAGTTTGAATTCTGTTTTCCTAATTGTAGATCAGATCTACTCTCTCTTAATGGTGCTCTTTCCTTTCTATATTCTGATATACGTTTTAATAAGGTATTAGCTAACTTCTCAGAGAATTCTAATCCACTTTCGTTTAACTTTTCATCATCAACGTATTTATCTAAATCAGATGAACCACATCTTGCAAAATAAACACGACCAGTCTTTACTTTAGAATTCATCAAAAAGAAAACAATTCTATTGATGAGATAACCATATTGACTATTATTCAAAGTAATATTCTCACCAAAATTAATGAACTTAATATAACTTAAATGTTGTTCAGACTTCCCATCAGAATTCATTGTTTCATATATAGGAGCATTTAAATGAATTCTTTTCAAATAATCAGCCTTAGCCTTCTTTTTATCCCAACCTTCATAATCAGGAGATGAAGTAGCATTTTCAACATTTCTATCTAAAATTTTTTGATCGGTTAAAATTGATTCAATGAATAAAACTTTAGTATTTCTCTTTTGAAACATTTCTTGAATCATTAATCTCTCACTCTTTGTTGCATTTAATCCATCATATATGGCGACTTGACCCCTTTCATCACTAAAGAAAGTTGTGATATCATATAGGGCATTATTCAATATTTCTTGACGTAAATTTATACCTTCCTTTGTTTCAGGAACTGCTCTAAAATAATCTAACGGAACATCATCCTGGAAGTTACTATATGCAGATCTTCTATAATCACTTACATGAAAGGCATGTGTCTTAACACCTAACCATCTAAGATAACGAGTTAAACTAACAGTAAGATGAGTCTTACCTCGAGCCGGTAGGCCAACCAACACAATCAATACTTTACCAGCATGGAATAAACGGCCAGATTCTGTTGAATATAACTGAGCAGGAAATATATGATTTGGAGTAACATGAGAATGAACACCATCGATGGTACTTGCATTAACATCACTACTTCTTGATGATGATGACCATCTCTTTTGTGTTCTTGCACTATAGTTACCTGGAAGTTTGGGAGGTTGAATTAACTCAGCACCAACTAGATCATTTGTGATATCTGTATCTTCAGAATCTGATAAAATGGCACTCATAATATATCCTTAAATCTTTCCGTTCCTACTAGGATAGAAGAATATATTTGTGTTATTTGTAGTTAGATAATTGTTGATACTAAAAGTCTTATTTATTTATCAATCTTGATTTTTTATTTTTACTGGGGAAAAGCTTCGGATTGGTTGTTTTTTTTAACTTGACAGAAACTGAAACTATTTTAGTATATATTAATTATAAGTAAAACTTGCAAGGACAAGTCTATATATAATAATACTATATGATACTTAGGAGAATTACTTGTAACTACAACTACAACAATTTTTTTGATTGGTGAATAAAAAAAGCTTTCTTAAACGTAAAATACACTTCTGCACTAGAAATTTTATTAATAACAAAGCCTAAATAATCTTCAAAAGAATAACCTTATAAAATATGTAAATTGGATATAATTTTAATAATTGATAATTTATTCGGCGTTACCACCCTTTCTAGCAATTAAAGCCTTTCTGTCCTTGTCTAAGTATAACTTGGTGATAACAACCTTTGATGGATGAACATTGATTGGGACTGAAGCACCGTTTGACTTTTCCTTGGTTAATTTGTCAACTTGAATGGCAAACTTTAATCTGTAGACTGATGATACTTTACCTTCAGTACCCTTCTTTGAACCACGAACAACTAAAACAGCATCTTCCTTTCT
>JAJMFI010000634.1:0-15157 GCA_030574595.1 Ruyongia chambardii
ATTTAACCTCACTACTCTTTATCCACTTAGTCTTTTTATATATTTTCCAGAATAAGAACAAGAAAAAAGTTAATGGAATAACAAGATATGAAGTGACAAAGGAACTAGCTGTAAATTCATGATGTATGAAATTTACAAATCCACCAGTCAATAGGAATAATAATGAAAAGAATCCAGAAATCCAAGCAGCAGCTTCACCGAACCAAACAGTATGTGGTAATTGTGATCTTGAATAACCTTGTGCTCTCATTGCACTTGACATTTTGATATGATTTAATGAAAAGAAACACCAACCAACTAATAGATTTGAAGATGTAATATTTTGAAACCAGTTGAAAACTGTAGCAGAATTTGTTGAAACGTTCATATATGCCAATGCCATAAATAAAAGTGCTAAACCAATACCATAAACTGGCATTCCTCTCTTATTAGTCTTTAAGAAAATCTTTGGTGCTTGACCTTTTGCAGCCAATGCAAATAAAGATCTTGAAACAGTACCACATGCTAAGTTAGCAGCACTAAAGGCAGAGGTTAAAACACCTGCATTAACAATATGAGGTAACACTTTGATACCTGCATTTTGATAGGCAACAACAAATGGTGAAGATTTAGCATTACCAGTTGAATTAACAATGCTTTCATTATTTGATGGAATAATGATGGTGATACAGAAGACTGCACACATCATTAAAATTATAACTCTATAAAAGACTCTTTTACAAGCAGTAAATACAGCTCTTCTTGGATATTTTACTTCAGCTGCCAAATTTGGTACAGATTGAACACCACCATAACTATAGATAACTGAACTTGATAATGATTTCCAAATTGCAATAAATTTTCCAAGACTACCAGTATCAATCTTAGTATTAAAAGGACCAGGATCATGATAATATTTAAAACCAATGGCTTTATGATCAGGACCTCCACCTGCAGAGACGACTATTGAAGTGATAATTAACCCAACTAGAAGAGCAAGTTTAATTAATGCAAATGTAAATTCAATTTCAGCATATACTCTTACTGACCAAGAGTTAGCAATAGCAATTGCAACAATAATAATTGTGATCCAAGCAGCTTGATTAATATCACTCCAATAAGAAATAATAAGGGCAGTACTTGAAACTTCACCAGGAATTAGATTACTATATACAGAAATCCAACCATATGCAAAAGAAAGAGCAGGATCAACAAATATTTCCAAATGACGAATTGGAGCACCACTAACTGGCATTAAAGCAGAACATTCAGCAACAGCACATTGATTTAAACCAACAACAACAGCAGCGATGAAATAAACAATCAACATACCAGCTGGACCAGCAGTTGCTAAGACACCACCAGATGATAAAAAGATACCAGTACCAAAGACACCGACTAAGGCAATCATTTGTAAATGACGTTGTTCCAATGATGCCTTTAAATTTGTACGATCTAAATGAAATATAGCACTTGAGGCAGAAGATTTTGGATCATTTCGTATTGTATCATTAACTGAATTATTTTCTAAATCAATTTCATTTATTTCATAGTTATCTTTATTAACATTATTAAGATCTGAATCCTTTTCACTTGAATCTGTTGAAGCAGTGCTGAATTTATTGAATAAATTACCCATGATTTTATAAAAGTAAGGATTTATTAATCAATACTTAATAAGTTGAGCTAATATCTATATTGGTAAATGTAGCAGTAGATAACCGTAGTATATAATTAATTAATTATAATTTATGATTGTATTATGATAATAAAATATATATCAATTTAATAGGAATACAATGCAATATTTATGTCTTTTCAAAACAAAATGAATTATTATTGGTAGTAGTGGTGGATTATCAAACATTAAAGTGAGATGAGTATTAATATTTATATGCTTAGATATACACAGATTCATAAATTATAAGATGATTAACTGTGTAAATGGTTTAAAGTATCAATGTGCATCGACGAGTCGTCTGATTCATGATTTATTCAATAATTTTATTAATATAAGAGAAGTGTGAGTCTTAGAGTTGAGTGGAATAAAATAAGTAAACAAATAATTTAAGTACCATACATAATCATATTTCTCCAACATTTAATTCAAAATTATGGTATATGAGTAAAATGCCTTTTAGAGAGAGAAATAGTATACTAATTGAAATTAGTGGATATATTGGTGATGAGTTGTAAGAAAATTTTTAGTTCAAGAGGCATTGATTTTAACAAATTGTGAATCTAATGAATCTCATTTCTTATTCCTCATTCCTGATTTATCAATTTCCCTATAGAGCCTAAAGAAGCCATTAAATTCATCAGCCATAATAATAATGTACACGGAAAATGAAGTTCAAATAATTTAGTTGATCTGAGTATTAATTGATATTATGATTAGATATAACAACAACAAATATTTTAACAATACAACACAGATAATATTAACATAGTAATACTAATAACAAGTTTATCCATAGTGATGAGAAGGGAGTATATTATATATACTAGTGATAGTAGATAGCTATATTGATACCAGTTATTACCCTGACTATGGCACATTTGACCTTTCCCGGTTAAATGAAATTAATATTGCCTACCAGACCAGTTACCACAGTTATACCATTGTGTGTGGATACCTATCAATACAACCAATTAGAATTTACAACAAATATTAGTACAAAGGATACCAAATCATTGAGAAATATAATAATTATAATTGTAATGGTTAAAGATTACTTTTATCAATGGAAGAGAATAATTAGTTATACTTATATTTTAATTCAATAGCGATATGATTATATACTAAAAATTGAATAGCGATGATGATGTGATTACAAACGGTTTCAGGAACTACTGATAAGTGAATGAACAGTAATAAACAGCTTATCCAATATAATATAAAATAATATAATGTAATAGATCGACACATTTCTTGGTAAACAATACCAACTGTGATATGATTATTAAATTTAAAAGGCTTTTCTTTCTAATATTAATAAAATGGAATAAAATGGGATGTATTATAGTTATAACACATATATACACAGTTATTATTTTGTTATTGTGGTTCATATAAAATTAACTCAGGAGTAATATATATATATATATATATTGATTTACGGCACGAATTATTTGTTCAATATCTATCTATCTAAATATATATTATAAAGATATTGTGGTGCTTGTATCGTTTAATCCTTTTATGGCTGTAAAATTATTAACCACTTTAGTTTTAAAGGAGAATTATTATACAATAAGAGAAAAGAAATATCTCGCTACTGATTGCTTGTAATGGCCACTACCGAATACTGTGGAGGCTTTATATTAAAGAGTTAATAATAGTGTTAGTAGCATTTCTACGTATGTTTCGATATTTGAACATAATTTATTAAGATACACACACACACACACACATAAATAAATCATTGATATAGAAATATAGAAAATTTAAATAATGTTTTTAATAAAAAATCAAAAGGTACTAGTAATTAAATTAAAGTGAAATGGAAAGAAGTAAAGTAGAGTAAAGTGAATGATCATCAAGATCAATCATGAGTTTATAAAAATTTAAAAATATTGTTAATAATTAATAATTAATGTAATAATTAGATCAAAAATTCAAAAACACCAGTAATATATATACATATAATATAATCATTATTATTAATAATAACAATAACAATAGTGATAATGATATAAATTATTCAATCTTTAAGCCCATAATAAGGTAATAATCTTCCAACCTCTTAATTTTTCAATTGGTGGTTCTGGATTTTCTTCAACATCTTTAAATAATGGAGCTAATTTAACTTCAGTACTTCTTAACCATCTTGTCTTTTTATAAATCTTCCAAAATAGGAATAGACCAACAGTAATTGGAATAACTAAATATGAAGTAATAAATGAACTTGCAACAAAATCATGATGAATAAAATTTTTATAACCACCAGTTAATAAGAATAATAATGAAAAGAACCCAGATACCCAAGCAGCAATTTCACAACCCCAAATTGAATGAGGTAATTGTGATCTTGAATAACCTTGAGCTCTCATTGCACTTGACATTCTAATATGAGAAATTGAATAAAATACCCAACTAACTAAAGTATTTGATGAAGTTAAATTTTGAAACCAATTGAAAACTGTTGCTGAATTTGTTGAAACATTCATATAGGCTAATGGCATAAATATAACTGCTAAACCAATACCATATACTGGCATACCTCTCTTATTAGTCTTTAAGAAAATTTTTGGTGCTTGACCTTTAGCAGCTAATGAAAATAATGATCTTGCCACATTTGAAACAGCTAAATTACCAGCACTAAATGCAGATGTCATAACACCAGCATTAACAACATGAGGTAATACACTAATTTTAGCTAATTTAAATGCAACAACAAATGGTGAAGATTTAGCATTACCAGCACCAGTTGTAATTGTTGTATTATTTGAAGGAATAATAATTGTAACACAAAATGCTGCAGCCATCATTAAGAATAGGACTCTATAAAATACTCTTTTACAAGCTGTAAATACAGCTCTTCTTGGATATTTAACTTCAGCTGCTAAATTTGGTACAGCTTGAACACCACCATAACTATATACGACTGAACTTGCAATAGTTTTCCAAACAGCAAGGAAATTACCTAATGTACCAGTATCAACTAATGGTTTCCATGGACCAGGATCATGATAATATTTAAAACCAATCTTTTCATGAGTTGGTGTACCACCTGCAGATACCACAATTGAAGTAATAATCAAACCAATTAATAAACATAATTTAATAAGTGCAAATACAAATTCAATTTCTGCAAACATTCTAACATTATAAGAATTTGCCAAACAAATAACAACAATAATAATTGTAATCCAAGCTGCTTCATTAATATCTGACCAATATGATATAATAACAGCAGTTGCAGAGATTTCATTTGGAATAATAGCAGAATAGATATGAACCCAACCATATGCAAATGCCATTGCAGGATCAACAAAAGTTTCTAAATGACGAATTGGTGCACCAGTAAGTGGCATTAATGAAGCACATTCAGCAACGGCAAATTGATTTAAACCAACAACAATACCACAAACACCATATGCAACCAACATACCAGCTGGACCAGCAGTGGCTAATACATTACCAGATGATAAAAAGATACCAGTACCAAAGACACCAACCAATGCCATCATTTGTAAATGACGTTGTTCAATTGATTGTTTTAATTGTTTTCTATCAATGGCAAATATATTATCATGAGCATTTGGATCATCAACAGTATGAACTGAACCTTCTTCTAAATCTAGGACATCAACATCATATCTATCCTTTGTATCTGTAGTATAGTTATTACCATCTGAAGATCTATTATTATTCTTTTCATGATCAGATGATGAAGTTGAGGCATTACCAAAGGATCCAAAGATAGCCATTTTTTATTCTACTTTTTTTTTCAATCTTCTACTATAACTCTCTTCTTCTTCTTCTATTAAAAACTAATGCTATTCTATTGAATTGTTTAATTAATATACTATATTCTTGGCTAATAGTAGTTATACTAGTAGTAGTAGTATTAGTAGTAATATGTAGTAGTAGTAGTAGTAGAAGTAGTAGTAATACTGTAAATTGATATGATCGGTAATAAATTAGGAAGATATGATCTTTATTTATAATTTCTAATCAACGATTACAAACTTATAGGGTTGATTAAGCTTACCATAATTTTAAGGTGTACATCTCTCTATTATCCATCCAAATTCAAATTTAATTAAAAGTTCTAAACATAATTATCAATTATTTGATTATTGATTAATTAAAACCAGCTTGAAATGGAAGATCAATAGATAACAAAAGTAAATAATTAAAAAAAAAAAAAATTATAAGCCTATAAGATTAACTAATTGGTTATACATACATACTTACATACATAACATCATTTATCAACATATACATAATTAATATTGATTAATGGTAATTGGTAATTGGTAAGTCCTTAAACCGGATGTTGTCACAAATTCGTTCAATTCCCATAATTTAAGAATTTCTATTATTATTATTATTATTATTCAATATTTTTATCAGCTAATGGTTAATATGTTCTTATCTATTTCCTTATTGATTGAACGTTATTGACTACGTTATTGACTACAACCCATGAATATATCACTTTATTATAGTGTATTGACTACCGTAGTATTGTAGTATAATAGTATATATATAGTGTGAAGTATAAAGTATATAGTATAACCACTTAGTTAACTATCAATATGTTAGATTGATAAATAACAATAATCATCGTTTAACATATACCTTTTTAAAATTCCTTATAGTGTATTAATTAACTACTATAAGTAATGATAAGTCTTTTACTATTTACAAGTTTCTTGGTTACAAGAGAAAAAGAAATGAAAGAGGTTCGCAATAATAATAATGATTTTTAAGCCTGGTTAAAACTTTGATATGCACTATAGGTTAGAATACATACTATACATATCATATATCTCTTATATCATACATATATCATATTCATATATCATATATCATATAATACAAATATAGTATGAAACAATACATGATATATCATTAGATATTTCAAGTAAATTGATCTTAACGAGATAGTCAATAATAATAACTGTCAACTCTAATTATAAATCTATATCTTTATATACGTTAAACTGCAATTATAAGTAATAATCTCGAGAAATTATTTATCCTATTACGGTTGGACATAATTCTATTACTATTGTAATTGTAATACTTAATTTTTATTACTATTGTAATACTTAATTATCAAAATTATTATTAAAATTATTATAGATCTTATTCAATTAATATTATTATTATTATTATTACTTGGTAAATTATTAGTATAACCGTATGTTACCATATGATATAGTAATACAATAATCAATAAACGATTAAACTGAATCTTTTGGATTAAAATCCGAACAATGAAAATTTAAACTATAAACTATTAAAATGATAAGACATTAACATCATTAAATGATAAGAATATTAATTAATATTAATATTAATATTAATGAGTTTAATGAGTTAATGAGTTAATGAATAGGATGAGTTAATATGAAACAACTCAAAGAGAGTAATTTAAATCTTAAAAATAGAATAGTCAATGCGATTGCATACGGCACAATTTATACCGTGTAAAGACTCAGCCAATTATAACCTTGTTTTTTTTAATATGACTATATGGAAATATATCCTAAAGTGGTATAAGTCCAGTGATAGTATTTTTATTGAACCCCTTTCCTCTTATTATTATTATGAATTATGATAGATTATTTATCTTATTAGTAATTTGTTATGTTATCTAGAATTTCTTTAAATTTTCTAAAGTTTTACAATGGTCTTATGTTAACTCCTAGGAGATAATTCTTATTTACTGGGGTAAAACTTGTAATGTTTATACTATTAACTTATAGACATACTATTGAATGATATGTATTAAAACATAAAGAAATAGAAACACAGAGAACATGGTATAATATACTATAATCATCATTTAAAAAAAGGATATATAACTATTAATTAGAATATATAATTTATAGATGAATATTTTTATAATTGATTGATTGGTATTAGATTAAAATTTTGATTGATTCAAATTGAATCAAATTGGTATCAATATATGTGTCACGTGACTCAAAAAATAATAGTAAGTAAATTAGTAAATTAAAAATTTGAAAAATTGAGGCACTTTGGCCGAGCGGTTAAGGCGAAAGACTTGAATTAATTATTCGGATTGAATAAAGTTATCTTTTGGGATTTTCCCGCGCAGGTTCGAGTCCTGCAGGTGTCGCCATCTATCTTTCTTTTTGCCCTTCCTCTCTTATTAAAAATCATAATTCAAATTATTCATAGTTTAATGTTTTTTTTAATTATATTACTACTTGGTTATAATTATTAGTATTAATATTAATATGGGAAAGTTGCGGGATGTTTTGTAACTCGGCACATTTTTACATTTGAAATTTTCTTGTTTTTTTTCTTTGTATTTTTCTTGTTATTGTTAAATTTTAATAATACAAGTGAATTAAAATTATATTTAATTTTATATATCAAATTTTTTAGTAAATATTATCATAACCTTTTTCATTTATAATTATTATGATTATTTATAACATATATAGTATACTGCACATGTATATATTTATATGTATATAAGATTAAATAATATATATAAAATAATCATATTATTAATCAGTTTAATTAATGCAATGAATGCTATTTAAGCTTAATTTTATATAGTAAAAGTTTTTTTTTAATATTAAAGATGGAAAAGATAATTATTTATTATTCATTTAAAGAGAAGAAGTCAATTTTAAAATTATAAATAACAATCTTTTAATATAATTATCTACATTTAACATTTAACCAATTGAAACAATTCATTTAACAGTTATACATTAGCTATATTAATTAATATATACTTTTACTAATTATTAAAGAGTAATAATAACTATGGAGTAAATAAAGACCGGCCGTAACTGTTCTTTATATATTTTTTTTTAAATTAAACACAACAGTATAAAAGTTTAATATGTCTATGATGATATTGTGCTCGTTTTATATGGAAAAATTTTCTCATATATATTATATTATATATTATATATATTATATATCTTATATCTTATATACACATATATATATATATATATAATCAATAATAATATCAAAGATATAATAGAGTTATAACTATCATATATGTCATATTTATTAGATATATTAGATATTCTGCCAATTCTTTAAAATTTGCAGTGTCAATTATTTTTTAGTTATTTCAAAAATAAACCCACTAAATTATTTTAATTTTATTATTAATTAAATACAAATAGACAATATACTATACTTTAATATTTAGACTATAATCATAATAATCATAATAATAATAGTATACTACTAATAATAATCAGTCTCTCATTTATTCATTTACTAATATCAAATATAATCTCTTAATATATATATATATATATCTTAAATATATTTATTTATATAATTGTTCATATTCATATTCATTTAACTATACATTATTGCCCTTCTGTTTTCTCTTACTATTAAAAAAACAAATTTAATAACAAAATTATATTAATTACATGTCTGATAATAACACTATATTAATACATGATGGTACTAATAACCTCACCAATCAACAACAACAGCCAATACAAGAACAAGTACAGGACAATGAATATAGATCAATATTTTCAATAAGTGGAATGACTTGTTCAAATTGTTCAAATTCTATTCTTGCCGCTCTAATAAATAAAGATGGTATAAAGAAAGTTGATATATCCTTAATTACTGAAGAAGGTAATATAATTCATTTAAATAATATTATAAATACTGATCAAATTATTGATATAATTGAAGATTGTGGATTTGATGCTGAATTATTGGATACTAATTGTATATCTACTTCCGCTACCACTTCTACTAATGATACTAATGATAATGATACAACCACGAATAACAATGGTGATAGAACAATATTGGAGACTACGATTTCAATTGATGGTATGACCTGTGGTGCTTGTTCATCATCAATTATAAATGCTTTACAAAATTTATCAAATGATGTATTAAAAGTTTCAGTTTCTTTAATGACTGAACAGGCATTAATAATACATTATAATTCAATTGATGTGAATCTATTAAAGGATACAATTGAAAGTTGTGGATTTGATGCTGATATAATAGAATCAAATATTGTATTAAATGATAATAAATTAAATATTCCTAATAATGATAATAATGACAATAACGATAATAACGATACGAAGAATGATAAGAACAAGGATGATGTGAAGGAAAAGATGGATAATAGTATCACAGGTACAAGTACAAGTATAAACTCACAAGTTGAATCAACAAAGTTTAATATATTGGCTGGTACTTATGATCCAGATACAATGTTTATACCAAATTTAATATCTGTTGATATATTGAAAGTTAAAACTTTAAAGAAAAATAATAATAATAATAATAATTTACAATCTTTAAAGATAACTTATAATCCTCATAAGACAGGTATTAGAACAATTATTCAAGAATTTAAAAAATTCGATCTATTATTAACTCCAATTAATAATTTAGAAAATCAATTAAATTCATTATCGAAATCAAAGGAAATTCAATTATGGAAAATTAGATTTATAAAGACTTTCTTTGTTGGTTTCCCAATGTTCTTTATATCTCATATATTATCATCTTTAAATATTACTCTATCATTACATCTATGGCATGGATTCTATTTACAGACTTGTTTGGAATTTATATTTTCAACTTATATTCAATTTGGTGTTGGTATGATATTTTATATTAATGGTTGGAATTCTTTAAAACATGGTTCTGGTACTATGGATCTATTAATATGTATTTCAACTTCAATTTCTTATCTATTCTCCTTATTAACAATGTTAATCTGTGTCTTTGAAAATAATTTAATTCATCCTCCTCATACACTCTTTGAAACTTCTGTTATATTAATGGCCTTTGTATCTTTAGGTAAATTATTGGAAAATAAGGCAAAGGCAAAGACTTCAACTGCTCTAACTAATCTTTTAAATTCAACTTCTCATAATTGTTTCATTTTGAAGAATCCGAATTCTTTTAAACCAGATACATCTTTATCTCCATCTTCTTTTTCAACTTCTCCTTCTTCTCTGTCTTCTTCTCCTTATTTAGAAAATGATTTTTCTTCATCAATAGATTATAATTCAAATGTTATTGAAATACCTATTAACTATTTACAAATAAATGATATAATGTTAATTAAAGCTGGTGAAAAGATCCCAACTGATGGTATTATAATTCAAGGTGAATCAGAAGTTGATGAATCCTTATTAACTGGTGAATCTATACCAATACCAAAGACTATTGGTTCAAAAGTTATTGGTGGTTCAATTAATTCAATTGGTATCTTATACATTAGAGTAATTACAACTTCTGAACATTCTCAATTATCAAACATTATTAATTTGGTTAAAAATGCTCAAATGAATAAGGCTCCAATTCAATCATATGCTGATCATATTGCTTCAATATTTGTTCCAACTATTCTAATTTTAGCTCTGATAACTTTCTTTGTTTGGAGTTTTATCTGTAAAATTATGTCAAATCCTCCTTCTATTTTCCATGATGAAATGAATGGGAAATTTTACGTATGTCTAAGAATTGCAATATCTGTCATTGTAGTTGCTTGTCCATGTGCTCTTGGTTTAGCTGCTCCAACTGCAGTAATGGTTGGTACTGGTATTGGTGCTGAACATGGTGTTTTGATTAAAGGTGGGGAAATTTTGGAACTAGCCAATGATATTGATATCTTATTATTTGATAAGACTGGTACCTTAACAAAGGGTTCAATGAATGTTCTTGATATAAATTTCTTTCCAAATACTAAATTAGATCAAAAGAAAATTTTAGATATAATGGGTAATGTTGAATCCATATCTGAACATCCAATTGGTTTGGCCATCTCAAAGTATACATCAAGATTATTATCCGTATCTGCTCCAACTATAACTGCAATGGAAATTGGGTTTGATCAAAATGGTAATATTGGGAATTATTCCTTTAATTCAAAGATCATTAAGAGTAAAATTGAAGTTGGAAAAGGTATTAAGGCTCAAATAAAGTTTAATGATGAAAATGATTTGATCTATAATGTTTCAATTGGTAATTTAAAATTATTTAATGAAGAAGAAATTGAAATGAATAAAGAATCTTTTGATAAGGCTAATTTATCTGATCATACTTTGGTTCATATTATGATAAATGAAGAGTATGTTGCCTACATTGAATTGGCAGATGTTGTTAAATCTGATTCTGCCATTGTTGTTAAATATTTAAGAAGTCAAGGTTATGAAGTTGGTATGATTACTGGTGATTCAATATCAAATGGATTTAAAATTGGTCATGAATTAGGTATAAGAGTGGAAAATATCTTTGCTGAAGTATCACCACAAGAGAAGGAAACCATAGTTAAGACTTATCAAGATAAGGGATTCAAAGTTGCATTTATTGGTGATGGAATTAATGATTCACCTGCTCTTGCTACAGCTGACTTAGGTATAGCTATTGCATCTGGTACTGATATTGCCATTGAAGCAGCAGATATTGTATTATTAAATGGTAAAGATAAATTACAAGGTGTCGTTAATGGTATGTCCATTGCTAATTTAACATTTAATAGAATTAAATGGAATTTTTTTTGGTCATCTATATATAATTTAACAATGTTACCAATTGCTATGGGTGTCTTAATTCCATGGGGTATTCAAGTTCATCCTGTTTTTGCTGCTGCTGCAATGTGCTTTAGTTCAATCAGTGTTGTTATGTCATCATTAATGTTGAGAAGATGGAAAGAACCAGATTTAAAACAATTAAATGATGAAGCCAATAAAAATTATGACTATGAATCTAATACTTTTAAAGAATCTAGATTTGCTAAATTATTTAAGAGAAAGATCAATAAGGGTGCAATTAGAATCAAACCATCTCATCAAAATGCTGAAGAGTTTGAAATGGATGGTCTTCTAAGATCATGAGTTAATTGGTGTCAAGAAAAGAATATGTATTTCATTTGTCTATTACTTTGTTGTTCAATGTAATAATAATTATAATAATTATATTAATTATATTAATTAATTTATAAACTAATAAATAATATTGAGAATTTTATCTCTTGAAATTGAACTATATTACAAATTATTAGTAGAATGATACGTAATTCGTAGCATGAATGATAGTTGATCTATGATCATGCATAGATCATTGGTAAAGAATTATAATTACAGTGAGCTACTATAGTAGATCATTCTAAACCATATTCAATCAATCTTTTATAACCATCAACACTATTTAATAAGTCATCAGTTGTAACGAATTCATTAGAACTATGAGCAACATGAATAGATCCTGGTCCATACAATATAGATTTCTTGAAAGGTGATTTTTGTAGTTGTAAAGCATCTGTACCAAATCCTAAGACAATACTTTCAAATCCATCAATTTTGTAATCAAAATAAATTGGAGGTTTACCTGCAGTATTAACTTTGATATGATCATAGTGTTTGTTATATTTAATTAAATTTTGGACCAAGCTTTCAAAATATTCTAAAGTTTCACCAGCTATTCTAAATAAGACAGATGCCTTTGCACTTGGTGATATAATATTTCTTGCAACTCCACCACTTATTAAACCAATATTTAGATTAGATGGTCCTAAAAGTTCATCTTCTGGTAATCTAGCACTTCTCAGTTGTTCTAATAAATCCAATAAGATGAAATTCGCATTGATTCCCAACTCAGGATAACCTGAATGTGCAGCCTTACCTTCCACTTCAATTTCTGCAATGAAGGCACCTTTATGTCCTACACCCAACTTATTCTCTGTTGGTTCACCAAATATAACAGTTTCCCATTTATAATCAATATTATTCTCAACCCAACCCATACCAACACCACCTGTCTCCTCACCAACAACGAATAATAGAGAAACATCTCCATCTTTGAATTTACCCTGTTCCAAAAGATCTAAGTATGCAATTATTTGGGCAACAACTGAACCCTTAGCATCATTCGACCCTCTACCATATATCTTTAAACCATCTTCGCTCAACCAAGGTTCAAAATATGGAGGAACAGTATCAATATGAGAAGTTAAGAGCACTTTAGTATTGTATATAGTTTTATAATAAGCGTACACATTAAATCTATTTTCAGCAACTTCTTGAAGTTCCACAGTAAGACCTCTTTCTTCTAAATATGTCTTTAAATATTTGGCAATTGCAGATTCATCATTAGTAACTGAAGGGATCTTGATAGTATCTAAATGTAAATCAAATAATTGATCAATTCTTGCAGACGATAATCCATATGTTTTATCATATTTGTATTTTTTAGTGTCAATAGCTGTCATATTAAGATCGTTGCACCAATTCAGTCTTCTAAAAGAGAATATGAACTGGGAAAAATGGATGTTGAATAGCGATTGAATGAACCACAAGAAACTAGTGTAAAGATCTCTGTCTTCAGTATATATATATATATATATATTCTAGCTCATTACTTATCGTTGGTTGAGTTATTTATTGCTGTGGATCTAATCAAATGTGTGTAAGCGGGTGTATTTAATTCGTAAAACACTCTCTTTACCATGAAAGAGGGTGGTTTTGAAGTGAGGTATGAAATGATGAAGCATAAAAGTGAACCATTTTAATGACCAATAGCGACTGTGATCGGACTTTTAATAGTGAATAGATAAGTTAACCACATATACTAAATGATTGTGGAGACAATAAAGTTCATTATTGTGGATCAAGCTCAGTTCCGATCAGTAAGTCAATAGTCGGAATTTACCAAGTAGGAAAACAATAATAATTGATACCAAACCATTGGTCTTCATCGTAGTTAAACTGGATCAGATGCTAGCTATTCGAGGCTTCAAATTGAAATTGAAGTGAATTGCGATATGCTTTTCAATTGTTGATTTATGTATTTGTATCTATTATTATCACAGTTTTTTTTTATTAATCACAGTCTGCATCTACTACATACTTACATTCTTGATCTCATCAATGAATTGGTGCTTTTAAATTGACTCATGGCTTTTGGGAATAGAGGACTAATTACTATCATAAAATATTTGTAGATTCATAATAATGCCTATAAAACACTCAATTCTATAAACATTGTGAAAGCAAGTGTTTTGTGGCTTGAACTCATCATTTATTAAGTTTAGAGCCATTGGTCTAATTAATCAATTACTACCCATGATCAAATTACCAATAGTCAATCAATTATTTCAGATTTAAGCTATAAGAGATCCGAATTTCCAAAGAAAATGTTGACTTTGATTATTGCTCAATATTCAAACACAGAAGGTCATGGTTGGAATTGAAAAAATCAAGAATGCTTTCACTAAGGAAAGCATTGAAATAAATGATGTTTCACCCGATGTAAGAGATGATATTTCAGCTAATTCTATCAATCATTCTGATGAAAGAGATGCAAATATAATTAAAGAACCTTTATCAACATTTAGGCTTCCATTCAAGAAAGCTTGGGATTTATTTTGGACATTAAAATCACCACCAAGAAAACCAAGAAGTAAATTCTTCTTCTGGAACCCACCAGGACAATCAAAGTTTGAAAGAA
>JAJMFI010000635.1:0-14956 GCA_030574595.1 Ruyongia chambardii
CGAACCGGTCAAAAATCAGATCCCAAAAAAAAAAAAAAAAAAAATGAAAACGAAATCAAAATCCAAACAAAGACAGTATAATAGAATTTCACAACACAATTGGATTCAATCAACTTATTGGTTAAGCTGCATTCATTCTACATTCTACATCAAGTATTCTATCGAATTTCTTATAACTAGGGCTTTTGTTGTTGTTTTACTGACTTCCAAGAACTATACTATTTTCTCATTCCTTAGTAAAGCTCTTACTTTAAAACCCTACTCATTATCAAATCACTCTTCATCATAGAAAAACTAAGTTAAGAATATATCAAGTAAGTTCAACACTACTTGCTTCATCTATACTCAAAACATTATAAGGAGCCAACTCTTTGTTGAACTCCATTTACCGTAATGGATCAAAATAACAATAATAATAATAATAATAATAATAATAATAATAATAATAATAATAATAATAATAATAATAATAATAGTAATAATAATAATAATAATAATAATAGTAATAACATTCAGCAAAGAGGTACTTCACTGTTGAGTAATTTCAGAAAATTCTCCAAAAAGACCAGTGCCCAATCAATTGATGATGGTGAAACTATAAGAAATTATACTATTTCAAGTCCTCAACGGTTGGATGACTATCAATACAACAATATATCTACTAGCATGGCACCACCTTCTTTCCAAATCGTGCCAAATCAACTAAATAATTCATCAGATTCATTGAAGAAAGGTAGACGAGGAAGTTCGAGCTCTTCATTCTCTCAAACTTCATTACCATTGAGTAAAACAACCACTTTAAACAATACAAATTATTCTGTGTATGAACAATCTCCTTCATCTCCAACTCATTCTCGGCGCTCGTCGATATTTGATCTATCTTCAATCAATGGTAATAATAATAATATGAGTAGCATCACAATTTCAAATACTAATATCAATCCTACAACTGATCATTCTCAAAGAACTCCTCAAAGAAAGAGAGCACTACAAAGGGTTACTACGAATAGTTCCATAATGACTTCAGGCTCTATTAGTACCAGCAATAATATTAATGGACAAGAATTTATATTGGAACAACCCAAGCAAAGCTGGGAAGTTGAAGAGATGTTTGATGAATTGATGACAAAGCGTGATTTCAAAAGTCTACCTGAAGCCGCTAAAAAACAAATGAAAGAGTATCCAATATCCAAGAAATGGATGCTTATTTACCAAGATGTATTATCAGAGAAGAAAAAGCAGGAAAGATCAAGAAAGGGTGGTAACGATTCAATGGCAAGTCCAAAAACTTATGTACGTTTATTGATGGATAAGTCAATAACTGTCAGGCAGTTGGGTAATTTGTGGGTTAGTTTAAGAACAGAACCTGTTGATTGGGTTAAAGAATTTATAGATGCACAGGGTCCAGTGGCTTTGTGTACTGTTCTACAACAACTTCACACTAGATCAACAACTGACCTGTTGGATGACGAATTTTTAGAAAAGGAAATATCAATCATAAGATGTCTTAGAACTATTATCAATAATCAAAAAGGAGCAGATTACGCATTGGACTCCAAAGTATGTATACCTGCTATTGCTGGTGCTCTTATTTCATCAAAACTAGCCACAAGAAGGTTGGTGACAGATATGTTAAGTTTCTTAGCTCATCTACAGCCCCCTGAAGGGTATAATCAAGTTTTTAAAGCTATGAATTCAATATCGCCAGAGAATATTCATTTCCAAGTAAAGGCATTGGACAAGAGAAACTCAATTATCAGTAACCCCCAAATTCAATCATCAGGTCTTAAGAGATTTGAACAGTGGTTGAGAGTAGTTGAACATACTTTAGACGGTAGAGGTAAATTGGGCTCAATGGTTGGAGCTAGTGAAGAACTAAAATCTACTGGTTCTAACGGTGAAACCCAATTAGCTGAATATGCTCTATCAACTATGGTTTTAGTCAATACTATAGCGAATGGTGCTGGAGATTTTAAGGCGAGAACACATATTAGATCACAACTAAGAGCTGGTGGTTTACTCAAGATCTTTAAAAGCTTCCAATCCCTACGTAATCATTTGATCGATGATAAAATCAGAGAGTATGAAGATTTCGCTGCTGAAGATCTGGAAACTCTAAAGACTTCAAGAAGATTAGGTGAAAATTATGATTTGAATGACCCAATATCTTTGATTAAATCAGTTTGGAATAAGGTACAACATACAGAAGCGGAAGGTTATTTCATCAGTGCTATGCAAAACTTATTCTTAAGCCAATATGATCCTTCGAAATCAATGGATAATACAGATACTGTCAGATCGTTTAAGCTAATTGATGGCTTAATCTCAAATGTTACTCATACTGGTGTTGGAATATCTGATGATAATACCGTTCTTAATATAGCCATTCAAAGATTATATGATGGTTTACAAACAGATGAGGTTGCAAGGCGTGCTATTTTAGACTCAAGAGAGGCAACAAAAAGAGCGGATGAGGCTATTGCTGAGCGTGACGAACTAGCAAGACAGATATCTCTCGGCACTGATGGTATGATTACTAAGTTACAAAATGACTTCAAAGAACAAGACATTATTTTAATGAAACAAAGAAAATTGAATGAAGATCTTTCAAATGAGGTTGAAGAAATTAAAAGAAAGCATATTTTAGAAAAGCATGAACAAGAACTAGAAATGAGAGAAATGCTAATTTTGTTGAACAATAAGACAGACAATTCATCAGAATCTAAAAGTGAAGTAGTTGATAAGCTAAAGAATCAAATTTCCAAAACAAAAACTCAAAATAGGATGGAGAATAGAAGATGGGGTGGTGGTGTAGAGCCAAATAATAGATTAAGAGCTCTGAGAGATCAAATGGAAGATATCGAACAACAAGCAAGAGAACTGGAAATGACTGATTTTGCTGAAATTAAACGATCCACTGCTGAATCGTCTCCTCAGAAATCTCCGCCAAAAGAAAGTGATTTAACAAAACTTGATGAACTGAGAAAGAAGCTAGAACTTCTGCAGAATCAATCGAATGACATAGTGAAATTTGATGCAGAAGCTAAGAACAAAGAACTGCTGAATAAGCAGAAGATGATGGCAATGGACAGGTTGAAAGATCTCCAACAAAGGTTCCAGAACCTAAATATTGAATTTTCGCCAACAAAAGACACAGATCAAAGAGTCACAGGCACTGAATATCATTCATTAGACCCAAAGTTCAACGAAGATTTTCATTCTCAATTAGATGAAATCGAAAAACTAAGTGAAAATCTGCAAAGGCAATTAGGTGAAGGTGAGCCTGTTACTTCTAAGTCATTCTTAGATAATTTAGAAGCCAAATATATCACTGGTAAGAAACTTCAAGAAAACAAAGTTGATTTCAGTTATGGCTCATCCGTTGCTGATAAGATAAGAAGAAGTTCTGGTTTCCAGCCTTTGTTTTTGAATGAGCTAACTAGCACGGTGGCTAAGACTGAATCTATTCCAGAGCCTAATGGTATTTCTACTGGAAAATTACCTAAATTAGCGCCTGCTCCAACTCTTAATGAGAAAGCAAAGTCTTTACCTTTACCTTTACCTCCATTAGCTTCTACTGATAATACTCTGCCCATATCGCAACACTCTCCTCCTCCTCCTCCTCCTCCTCCTCCTCCAATGCCAAATTTGTTAAGCAACTCTCCAATCATATCACCACCACCTCCTCCTCCTCCTCCACCAATGCCTAATTTATTGAGTAACTCCCCAGTTATACCACCACCACCTCCTCCTCCTCCTCCAATTCCTGGTTCCAAGAATGTAACGCCAGCTCCAAGTCCTCTTTTACCACAATCACCAGGTATATTCCAGGGTTATCCAAGACCCAAAAAGAAGATGAAACAACTTCACTGGGAGAAAGTCGACTCTACAGAAAATTCATTCTGGTCAGATGTCACAACCCATTCTGTTGCAAATGATTTGCTTTCTAAGGGTGTCTTTGATGAACTTGAGAACATATTTGGTGCGCGAGAAATTAAGAAATTAGCATCTAAAAAAGCTGGTGAAGTTGAAAAGTTGACCTTTTTGGCAAGAGATATCTCGCAACAATTTCAAATCAATCTTCATATGTTTTCCACTTTAAGTGATGAGCAGTTGGTATTGAAAGTTTTAAGATGTGAAAGAATGGTACTTGAAAACATCAGTGTAGTTGAATTCTTAAGTAAGCCTGAATTATCAGAAATTCCAAATGGTCTTGCTAGAAACTTAGAACCTTATAGAACAGATTGGAGCAGAGGTAATGAAAAGTACCCTGAGAAAGATCCAAATGAATTGCAGAGAGCCGATAGAATCTATTTGGAGTTATTTTATAATTTGAATGAATATTGGCCATCAAGAATGAGAGCTTTAAAAGTCATTACCGGCTATGAAAAAGAATACTCTGATTTGGTTAAGAAATTAAGATCAATTGATGAGGTAGCTGAAAAAATCAAAAAATCTATCCATTTAAAGCAAGTATTGGATGTGATATTGGCTGTTGGTAATTACATGAATGACTCCTCAAAGCAAGCGCAAGGTTTTAAATTAAGCACATTACAAAGATTAACCTTTATGAAGGATGACAAGAACAGTATTACGTTCCTACACTATGTTGAAAAGGTTATCAGAAAAGCCTATCCTGAGCATGAAGAGTTTCTAGAAGAACTAAGCAACTGCGCAGAAGTCTCTAAGATTTCAATTGAACAGCTAACTAATGACTCAAGGGATTATACACAAGGCATAAAGAATGTTGAATCATCTATTGATATTGGTAATTTAAGTGATTCATCCAAGTTTCATCCAAAGGATAGAATTTTAACTAAGGTATTACCAATCTTGCCAGAAGCTAGGAGAAAAGGTGACTTACTAAGTGATCAAACTAAAATTACAATCAATGATTTCGAAAAGTTGATGAGATACTTCGGTGAAGATCCTAGTGATTCATTTGCCAAAAGTTCATTCTTCAAGAAGTTTGCTGATTTTGTGAATGACTATAAGAAAGCACGTAAAGAAAATCTTGCAAGGGAGGAAGAAGAAAGGATATATGAACAAAGAAAAAAGATGTTGGAATCTCAGACGCCTAAGAGAAGTGTCAGTATTTCCAACTCCAATGCTGGTAATGGAAAGGAAGAAAATGTCATGGATGCTTTATTAGAAAAGTTGAAGGCTGCTGGGCCTCGTAAAGGTGATCCTTCAAGTGCTAGAAAAAGAGCAATTGCTCGTAAAAACATATTGAACTCAAAGAGTAATATATTGGATAATGATGAAGAACTTAGTGATGATGATGCAGACACATTAAGCTCATCTCCTTCCAGAGGCACTAAGGAGTCTGAAGATGCAAAATCCGTCCTCTCTATAGATACTTCCTCTGTCAGTGATGAAACGATTGATCCAGCTAAATCTGCAAGTTCTAATGGTGATGTTGGTTCAAGAGCAAGAAACTTATTAGAAGAATTAAGAAGTGGCTCTGTAACTCCAGTAAAAACCACTACTGGTGGGCTGACTGCTGCTCAATTACTAAGACAGCAAAGATTAAAGCGCAGACAATCACAGACTGATGCTAAAAGCTCTCTCACATCTACAACTTCATTGAACGAACTGGTTGTTAATGAAGAGAATGAAGAGACTGAAGAAGACATGACGAACTCTACATCTAGCATAAGCACTGCTGACAACAAAGAGAATGGGAATGAATTTGTTGATACAACTATTACAGAGTGAGTAATTTATATGAGTGTGTAAGAGTTATGATATTAAAAGCTATATATATATATATATATTATCAGACACTAAAAACTTAAGTAGAGGATGTGATAATAATACACAGCTGCTATTCCAATATACCACTGCTTGAGCTCACGTGTGAAGGCTCGTGACCTTAAAATTTATCATATATCATAAACGCGAGCTTCTACAACATTTACTGGCTAAATTGCAGATAAAAGGTTACATATAGTACTCTTTCATCTCATTAGATCTATGTCATCAAATATTAAACAATCCTAACAACATTGTATCTATAAATCATTGAAATAATTTGGTATATATGCTGTCTCCTTAGCAACAACAAAAACGCGCTAAATTTTCGCACCAAAAAATCCAAATTCAATTTCAACCTTCAAGCTCAACTAATAAACAAATCTTTTACTAAACTAACTACCGGTTCACTACGTCTTCAACGACACTTTAACTAACATCACGCGCGTTTCTGGGCTGAGCTCTTTATTTTATAGACATCATTGTCTTTAGCTGGCATTCCATTCACCTTTTTTCATCAATCATCTTCATTTTAACCCATCCAGAATACTTTTTAAACACAATAGCATAGCACAGCATATCCACATCATGGAAAGTACTAGAATAGCATTAAAGGATATAAATACCAATTCTCCCAGTACAAAGAGACAAAAGCTTAATGATACAAAATATGCCATTGTGAATCCGAGACAGTCACATTTAAATGCTCTGCATGCTCAGCAACAACTGCATCAGGAGCAACTGCTGCAACAGCAGCAACAACAGCAACAAGAAGTCATTCAAGTTGTCGATATCTCAGCATGGCAAAAGAGTTGGCGCCAGATAATGACAGAGACTATAGTCTATTTTGATCCCTCATATGCCGGTCAGGGTCAACAGAAGGAACAGGCTATCAAATTATTTCAACATGTTGGTGCCACCATACAGCAATTCTTAGATAAGAATGTTAGCATCATTATATCCAAAAGAGAAAAGAGTGCATTTATGAAACATAATGAAAACTTAAAGGTGTGGACCTATGAAAAAATATTGAGGTTCTTTAGAAACCTTGGCACTATTCCTGCTAATTTCAATATCTACAATAGCACAAAGGAATTATCTTCATTATTGAAAGATGAGAAGATTCATGGCCCTGCTGATCGTGATCCTAATGCTAGAAGGGAGGATTTTCAATATTTCAAGTCCCCATATTTCTTTGTCTATGATTTACGTCAAATCACAAGACCTGTTGCTGTCAGAGAATATTTCAAAAAGAAACCATGGCCTCAATTATTTAGATCAACTTATGGTAGATCACCATTTCAAGAGGATCCAGTTGATTTCTTTTCAGCATCAAAGATTCAACGTCGACATAATAGAGATCTACAAGGGAAAGAATATAGACTTAAATTAAAAGAGTTATATGCATGTATACCCAAAAAAAGAAAAATGAATCCTTTCCTTGAACATGATGATGAGGATGATAGTTTTGATACATCATATGCAACTGCTTCGACAACATTACAAGATCATCATATGCCCCCTCCTCAGTACATCACTACCAAAGTTGGTTCTAGTATGAATATTAACAATTCAGTTCCAACACAAATAGCAGAATCCCATTCACAATCATCAACCCGATTAAATGTACCACCTGCTTTCCAGATCGGAACAAATAACTTCTCACAAGGCGGATCTCATCTTCCTTTAACAAGCAATATTGCTACATTATCAAGGCAGCATTCTAATCTGTTAGTGAGTTTGAAAAGAGAAACAGGTGAAATAGAGGCTTCTGGTTATGCTGGTTCAGTTGTATCTCAACAATCTGCCGAATTTCAAACAAAAAATGGTCTTGCAGCTATTAGATCTACTATTCCATCAAAAAAAATTAATCAATTAAGTAAGAGAACACATTTGAATGACACTGGTATTTCTAATAACTCTATCAAGAAAAAGCATAAGACTGTTGAAACTAAACCACAAGTTTCTGGTTATTGTGAGAATTGTAGAAACCATTTTGATGATTTTGAAGAACACATTATAAGCTCTACTCATAGAGCATTTGCCGAAAAGGATTCGGAATTTACACATATTGATGAATTAATTAAACTTCTACATGATGGTAATTATCTGAAGAAATAGAATATGGCATTTAGCTATTTCCAAAAAAAAAAAAATATATATTTAACTAGTTATTCACATATCTATCAAGGCAAATACACATCTACTATATCATTATTGCATAATAGATCATTATTCTACAAAAACTTCTTGTAAGAATCTCGTTAACTTTAGAATAGCCAGTATTCTAAAGATAAATATATTTATATATAAATGTTGATAAATATTAACAAAATAAAAATTATCTAATGAAAAATAAATCATTTGTTGATGATCTAAACTTTAACTTGTTCCTCCAGACTTAGTCTATAATTTTCAGCTTTTTCAGCCTTCTCAGTATTACTTTCATTATCCTTAGCAAATAGATGTCTAGCTCTAATAAACCAATATACAATTGCATATAATACAAAGAATACTATAATGACAGAGGCGTAATTCATATCATCTTTAGTTGCTGGCATATATGATGGGAAGCAAAAGAAACATAAAGCAAAACAGGTCCAACCTAAAGTCATAAAATTTGTGAAGTATCCCAATTTTCCTAACCAGAATGGACCATGTTTTAAATTATCTCTACCATAGAGCAGTAGACAAACAATTGGAATAGAGTATGACATTAATAGTAATGTGATACAAGCAGTAACAAAGGCATTATATGCTGTAGTAGATCCCATATAGATACAACCAATAACTGCACACCAAAAGCAAGACATTAGATGAGCATTTACTGGCAATCCAGTTGAAGCAATTCGAGACCAATATCTTGAACCCCAAATACCATTATCTCTAGCAAATGACCAACATAATCTTGCTTGCCATGTATGAGAAGATATATTACAACCAAATGCAGTTAGCATCACAAGTGCTTCCAAAAACAAGGCACCATGAACATTACCAACTGCTTGTTTATAGATATCTAAGATTGGAACACCAGTCATTGAAGTTGCCAATGCATCCATATCTTGAATTGAAAAGAACATTGAAATTGAATAAGCAAAAGAGGTAATAAAACCAATTGCAATAGTTCCCATAATAGCAGTTGGAATTTTTCTTTCTGGTTCATTAATCTCTTCAGCCATATGAGTTGCACAATCTAAGCAAGAGAAAGACCAAGCTGGATTCATTAAACCAACTAAGAATGCAACACCTGCAGAAGACCAACCAGTTTCATTATTAAAGGTAACAAAGACTGTCTTAGCATCTAGATATGAACCACTTGAGCAGGCTAATACAGTAATTGTAATTACAATGAAGGAAAGAATTGAAATATAAAGAGCAGATGAAGATAAAATTGGTAAAGGTTTTTCCCAAATGTTGAATATTAATAAGAAAAGATTAATCAATTCATAACATACAAAGATTTGCCAAGTGGAATAGGTCTTATTAGGGTCACCAGTACCCAATATATACATTCCAACAATACCAGAGGCAATTGATAATGTAACAGATGCAGATGTAAAGATAGCACCAAACCAAGCTAAAGATCCACACATATAGGCCCAAAATCTTCTATATTTTGGAGGAGCCAATTGGAAAGTCCAATAATATTGACCACCAGCATTTTCAGGAAATGCAGATACTAATTCAGATAATGAAGAACCAATACAAACAGATATACATGCCACAATGATAATACCATAGATAATAAGCATTGGACCACCAGAATTAATACCTGTTACTAAAGATGCAGATATACCAAACCAAGAATTTGTTAAACCAAAACCAACACCTAATAATGACCAAATATTAAAATCTTTTCTTAATTGACCTTCTTCCTTTTCAGATTCTAATTTCATATCATCTGTATAATTTGTTAACTCTACTACTTCACCTGTACCACTTGAAGAATCTACTGGTGATACAGTGGAGAGTACTTCCCTCTTAAGATCTTTTATATCAGACATGTTTTATGGTAATTAATATTTGATACTATGTGCTATATATGATTTGTACTCTATGTTATATATGTAAGTAAAAGTTGCTAGTATCAAACGTTATTATCAATAGCTTATAGCTCCTAATGAAATGTTAAATTAAGAATCGATGGAGTTTATATAGTTAATAAATAATACCGATGCCTGATTGTTATCAATGATTGTATCTCCCAAAAAAATACTTTAGTAACAATTAGATAAAGATTAGAGGAGTGATCCAGTATATGTAGGTAATAATATATTAATAGATGGAGTTTAAAATGAACTTTTACTATGATGTATCAGGCTTACCAAGAATTTTAAATTAGAATGTTTGAATAACATAAAGTGATTAGCTTTGTGCATGGCACTGATAAGAAATCGTTTTGGGAATTATTATCCACCTTTTTAAGCAAGAATAAGAAGAATAATGGAAAATTTTAGAGTTGAAGCTATTAGAGACTCGAGAGAAATAATTACACTGGATATAACTATAATAATACAGGTTGGTACTTTCCTCTTGTACATATGTTTTAATGGATTGATTAGCAAGTTTTACAATTACTGAAGCTAAGATTAAGATATATATTTTGTTATTTGTTAAGAAGGTGAGCACAACCAATCAGAGTGTACCAACTGGTAAGCGTAAAAGCAGAAAATTAAAGCTTGCTAATTGATTAGTAAGAACCCCCATAATCTAAATTTGAATGTCAAATAGATTAAAACTCATAGGTTTATATTGATTATCATATTTATTACCTACAAAACAGTTAATGAGGTCCTCTATACTAAAATATTTAGACTATTCATTATTCAGAATATACAAAATTTGCAGCCATCCAATCAGAACTGATTCAGCTTTCACTGATAACATCCAAATATACTCCATGTAGTCTGATTGGTCCATCTCTATGTTTGTTAGTAACGGCAGCAACTATATAGTAATCAATTTATCGTCAAGTATTTTATCAAGTAATTGATACTCACTTATCTTATATTGCAATTTGTAGTTTCCCGGAATTTCAATAATAACAACGGCTTTTACTTTGATAATAAAATTAATATAAATAAAAATTCCCTCCCCTTTTTCCTTGGATAAGAAGTTTGGTTATAGATAATACTTATTCCTGATTACTTTTCTTTGCTATATGATTTGTAATTTATAGTGTATATGTTTAAACTTATAGACTAAATCCTTCTATTAGTTCTAACTGTTGAACCATATCTAAATTAACCTTCTTTTTCTCTTCTTCTTTAAGTTCTTTCCTCAGTATATCATTTGTATGGTCCTTCTTGATGGCTTTAGCATTCAATAGACTGGACTCTTCATCCTCGTTTTGTAGATTTGTAGCAGTATTAGTTTTACCATTATTTAATAATAGTTCTTGTGTCATGTTATCAATATCTTCTTTTTGATTTATATTATTAAGTCTTGTAGCTAATGATTTATTTCTATTCTTTAAAACCTTCATTGATTTGTTGATTTTGGATTTATTCTCTTTTGATCGGTTTATCTTTATACCTTTATTGGATTGAGAAGACTTCCTATTTGCCATGATTACTATTGATAGTAACTATAATAGATACTAATAACTATTTAAAATCAACTTTATTCATGAATATGTCTCTTGCTTTTATACATTATATGCAAAATTTTATACAATCTCTCAAACCGGAACTCATGATTTCCGGATATGTTTTAAAGGTACTATTCTGTATAATTAATACTGTACTGTTAGGTCTACTAGTTAATATTGCAATAACTATGAATCATAAGAGACTTGTTGATACATAATAAGTTATAAGTATTAGTTCTAAGTGTAATGTCTAGTAATAGTTAATCAAGAATTATAAATTTCCCTATTTAGGTAATTTCCGAAATAGGAAATCTCATCTCTTCTTATTAAAAAAAAATTTTATAACTAAATATTGCAACTACCAATTGTAATACCAATAATGTATTTAAGGTAAAGTGCAAATAGTACAAATATATAAACAATGCCTTCTACGCATAATAGAGATAAGCCTTGGGATACAGAAGATATTGATAAATGGGCTACTGAAGAGTTCAAAGAAACAGATAATACATCTGGTTTACCATTTGCTGAAGAATCAAGTTTTATGACATTATTCCCAAAATATCGTGAACAATATCTAAAACAGGTATGGAATGAAGTTACAAAAACATTAGAAAAGCATCAAATAGGTTGTGTTTTGGATCTTGTTGAAGGTTCAATGACCGTTAAGACTACTAAAAAGACATTTGATCCTGCCATTATTTTAAAGGCAAGAGACTTAATAAAATTATTGGCAAGATCTGTTCCATTACCACAGGCAATTAAAATTTTACAAGATGATATTGCTGCTGATGTTATTAAGATAGGTAACTTTGTATCAAATAAGGAAAGATTTGTTAAAAGAAGACAAAGATTAGTTGGTCCAAATGGTAATACCTTAAAAGCTTTGGAACTATTAACAAAATGTTATATCTTAGTTCAAGGTAATACTGTTAGTGTAATGGGTCCATTTAAAGGTTTAAAAGAAGTTAGAAGAGTTGTTGAAGATTGTATGAAAAATATTCATCCAATTTATTATATAAAAGAATTAATGATTAAAAGAGAATTACAAAAAAATCCAGATTTAGCAAATGAAGATTGGAGTAGATTCTTACCAAGTTTTAAAAAGAGAAATGTTGCTCGTAAAAAATCTAAACAGGTTAAGGATGAATTGAATAAGCCTAAACATAAAGTTTATACTCCATTCCCACCTGCTCAACTACCTAGAAAGATTGATCTACAAATTGAAAGTGGTGAATATTTTTTGAGTAAAAAGGAGAAACATACTAAAGAATTACAAGAAAAGAAGGAAAAGCAGGAATCACATCAAGAAAAGAGAGACATTGAAAGAGCTAAAGATTTCATTGCTCCAGAAGAAGAGAAATATGAAAGCACATTAGAAAAGAAGGAAAAGAAGGAAAAGAAAGAAAAGAAAGAGAAGAAGGAAAAGAAAGATAAAAAGGACAAGAAGGATAAAGAAGAGAAGAAGAGTAAAAAGAGAAGCAAACACGATAGTGATGATGAAGATGGTGAAAAAAAGAAGAAGAAGAAAATTGAAGGGTCAGAATAATAGTAATTAGTAGCATATATATACATATTAATACCCTCATTCTATTGTTGAAGGAGATTTAAACTTTCTCAAATTAAATCGTATAATCGCAATATAAATTACCGGTGCGTTGTTACTATTTAATAAATGCATCATTATCATAACTTGTTCAATTTTTCCAATATAAGTAGTAATCGTACGAATCTTTCAATCTACAAAGTACATGAATTATTGTACAGATGATAAATAAGTTAAGGAATCTTGTTTTGGGGTTCAGATTAGCTAGCACAAATAAGGGTAGCAAAACAAATAGAATTGGATAAGCAAATAAGTTAAAAATAGTTTAAGATATATGAAACAAATTAATAAAGCATATATACGAAAGATAAATAAATGAGACAGTTCTCTGTCTCAAACCTTAAAGAAAAGATGAAAGGTTCACAAAAAGAAATTGAAATGTGAATATAATAATTATCGAGCAAGTTTCAAGAGATTAATTAAATAACAAATAGAAACATTGATAATATTAAAACTTGAATATAGTGATTGAATTTGAAGATTTTGTCAAATTTGGAATTACCTGATCCTTCAAATATAGTAACTGGTTCAGAACTAGAACTGGATGAAGGAATAGAACTACTGGAAGTACCAGTGGAAGTTTGACTTGTGATACTAACATGAGTAGATTTAGCTGAAGTAGAAATGTTTGTAGAGGTAGTTGTCAAAGAATTAGCAGATGTTTCGATAATAGTTGTATCTTGAGTTTTATCACTAGTAGAAGCAGTTTTTTCAGTGGTAATTGTTGGACTTGAAACTTGGACTTCAGCCGATGTATCGATTTCATTTTGAGAACTCTTTGTGGTAAACGTATTACTATTGGAATCAGTACTACTTGTAGGACTTGTTGGTATAGTTGTAGTAATAGTGACAACGGAGCTGGAGATAATGGTTGTTAAAATTTCCCCTTCACCTGGAATAGTAGTAGTCATTGATGATTGGCTAGCAGGTACTGTAGTTGACAATTTCGATGGTTTAGAACTAGAGCTACCTAAACATTGTGGGCATTCAGTAGATGAAGTTGTTAAGATAACAACAAAAGATGAAGAATTAATAACAGTTGTATAACTCGAGCTACTAAAAACTTTTGAGCTTGTAGAAGGAACCACCAATGTAATAGTATTTACTGCTATCTTTGATGATGTTCTTGAATACATTGACGATGATATAACAGTCACATCAGTACTATGTCCTTCAAATGATGTTGAAATAAAAGAAGAATTATGCCAAACAGGGTATGAAGAAGAGTAACTGCTATGTGCAGACGGTGTTGAAGTTTGGAATAAACTGGAACTACTTTTATCGGAAGACCAGCTTGTTGAAATAGCACTTGAAGTTGGTTCTGGAACATCAATGATTTCAGTAACAACTGATGACCCTGTAATAAAAGTACTCGAAGTAGTTTCACCAGTGTACAATGTTGTAGTAGTGGTGGTAGACTTTGGAATATAGATTATCTCTGTAATTTCTGACGAACCGTAGACGAAAGTTGAAGAAGTGGTGGCACCAGTGTAGTAAGTGGTAGTAGTGGTAGTTGGTTCTGGAACATCAATGATTTCAGTCACAACTGAAGAACCTGTAATGAAAGTACTCGAAGTAGTTTCACCAGTGTACAATGTTGTAGTAGTGGTGGTAGACTTTGGAACATCAATAATTTCAGTAACAACTGAAGAACCTGTGATAAAGGTACTCGAAGTAGTTTCACCAGTGTACAATGTTGTAGTAGTGGTGGTAGACTTTGGAATATAGATTATCTCTGTAATTTCTGATGAACCGTAGACGAAAGTTGAAGAAGTGGTAGCACCAGTGTAGTAAGTAGTAGTAGTGGTAGTTGGTTCTGGTACATCAATAATTTCAGTAACAACTGAAGAACCTGTAATGAAAGTACTCGAAGTAGTTTCACCAGTGTACAATGTTGTAGTAGTGGTGGTAGACTTTGGAATATAGATTATCTCTGTAATTTCTGAGGAACCGTAGACGAAAGTTGAAGAAGTGGTAGCACCAGTGTAGTAAGTAGTAGTAGTGGT
>JAJMFI010000636.1:0-14784 GCA_030574595.1 Ruyongia chambardii
CTATCTGATGATAAACCTTTGGAGGCAAGATAGAAACTTAAAAATCTAGTCCAATATTGAATTAAACGTAATGATTTTTCACGACCAGCGGTGGAATCTAGGTATTTAACTAGTTTTAATAGAGTTGGGTGGTAAATTATAGTATCAGCAACCATTTCTTATGAATAATATGTATATGAATATGATTGAATTTGGAAAAGATAAAGATAGAGACAAGTAAATAGAATGATGTTTCTAATATATAGAGAATGGTTTAACTTGAAAATTTTTAACGCGAAATCCCCAGTTTTTAAATAAAGCTAAATGCTCGGAAAGATTCGGTCTTGATTTAGAATATGTTCGGGGAAGGTCGTACGGGGAAAAGATATACGTACAAGAAAGGAATCTGTAGCGACTGGTATAGTTATTACCCTGCCTTTTGATGAGTTGCTATGGATCATGTGGCACACACAGCACACACCACAATACATGAACAACATTGATATGGGTCAGCTTAATAACTATACCATTTGGAGAGCAATTATGATATATAAAATTGAAGAAACTAGCAAATATCAGAATTAGCATGATACTTTCCAGTATTATTTTATTGATATAACTTAGGCTTTGAGTGTTGAGCTTTCCAACTTTCTATATGCTTATATACTAAATTTTGTAATTGAATAAATTACATCAAATAACAAGCATTTATATAACTCATATTGAACAATATTGTTCAATTACATTAAACTACATTCAATTAGATATAATATATTATAATATGGCTGAGCTATGATGGTTCAGATCAATAATTCAACACCGAAGTAGAGCTTGGACTTCATGGACTTCACTAATTTATTAAACAACAAAAATTTAACTTATAAGCTATATAGAAATTCGAGACATCAGAGAGACATCAGATGGACATCAGTAGTCTATAAGATTAGTAAAATTACAATTAATAGTACTGTAATAACAAGTTTAACATATACCCATAGTTAAGAAATTAGAGGTATACTGTAAAATTTTGGTACGGGCACTTCAGGAAATTTGATCATGTGACCACCTCCAGATTGATCATGTGACCATCTACAAAGACTACAGGGCTTCAAACCATTGAACACTGCAAAGAAAAAGCTCAAGACCATATATTTACAGATAGAATACCAAATCTTTCAATAAATAGTTGACCAGACCATAAATTTAAGAAGTGATTCATCAGATCAATTATAACTAAGTCAATTATATGAATATATTTGAATAAAGTGTTAGCATTTGGATATTAAAGTTCTAAATAATGAGCAATGGATATTTTACATACTTTGAAGTGTTTAAAATTGGAAATGCAAGAAAGAACTATCGAATCAATCATCAATAAACCAAATCTTTCAACAAATAGTTGACCAGACCATAAATCTTGGAAATGATCATCAAATCAATCATCAATAAGTTATTTCTATGAATATAATGTTAATAGTTGAGAATTTGATTGCTGAATAATGAGTATTGAATAATGAGTGTATATTGGTTGTAGATGAATTTGGGTGGCTCTTGGTGATAGATCCCTCTACTCCTCTTGTTAAAGTGAAAAATTTAGACCTTCTAGTTTAATTATTGTTTTTGTGGTTGAATTATTGTTTTTGTGGTTGAATTATTGTTTTTGTGGTTGAATTATTGTTTTTGTGGTTGTACTTTTCAACTTTGTGGTTAGCTTAGCGCTGCTATATTGCTCAATCTGTAAAAGTTTGAGTTATTAAAGGTAGTAGCTCCACAAATTTAAGTCGCTTTAATAGATAGTTAGCAATTCAAGCTGGGACTTAAGACGTTGTTATCTTTTTGTGCATGTAAGGATGCCTTTAGGTTATTCAATTGAAAGTAATATTTCTTACAGTTATAGAATTACAGTTCAAAGGAATTTGTAAATATAGAATGATAATCAGAAAGGTATGAAGGGTCTACAGAGTTAAAAAGACAAGTGTCGATAAGTGTAAGCGTTGATTAAAATAAATGTCGATTGTAATATGTTACATGTCTAACGTGACAAGTGTGAGTTGTAGATATATATTAGTTGTTGTCTATTAAAATGGGTAGCATCTATTTTGGAGTAACAATATCACGAGCGAATTCTCTACTCTTTTGTAATAATAATTGATCAGCTAATACTAAAGCAGCCATACTTTCAACAATTGGGATAGCTCTTGGGGTAACACTTGGATCATGTCTACCCTTAGCAGCTAATGTACCTTCTTTACCTTCGTAAGTCACAGTGGTTTGCTCTTGACCGATTGTAGCAACTGATTTAAAGGCAACTGAAAAATAAATATGTTCACCATTACTGATACCACCTTGAATACCAGCAGAGTTATTAGTCTTTGTTCTTAATCTACTAGTTTCTTCATCATAGTAAAATGCATCATTATGTTTTGAACCTGGAATAACAATACCATCAAAACCTGAACCGATTTCAAAACCTTTAGTAGCTGGTAATGATAACATGGCATGTGCCAGTTCAGCTTCTAATTTATCAAAGACAGGTTCACCTAAACCAATTGGAACATTACGAATAACGCATGTAACAACACCACCAATTGAATCCTTTGCATCTCTATATTTTTCAATTTCTTTAACCATTAAATCAGAAACACTTGGATCAGGACATCTAATTGGTCCAGCTTCATCAACTATTTCTCTTGTAATTGTATTTAATAATTTTAAAAATTCTGGGTTTTGAGTATCTCTATCCATCTTTACAGAACCAACTTGAGAGACAAAAGCAACGATTTCAACACCATTGGCTAACTTTAAAAACTTTTCAGCAATGGCACCAGCAGCAACTCTACCAATAGTTTCTCTAGCAGATGATCTTCCACCACCAGATGATGCCTTTGTACCATATTTAGATAGATAAGTATAATCTGCATGAGAAGGTCTTGGGTATAGATCAGTTTCACTATAATCATGAGGTCTTTGATCTTCATTTTGTACTAACATACCAATTGGAGTACCCAATGTTTTACCAAATTCAGTACCAGATTGAATAGCAACTCTATCCTTTTCATTTCTTGGAGTTGATAACTTTGATTGACCTGGTCTTCTTCTAGTTAATTGAGGTTGAATATCATCTTCTGTCAATTCCATACCTGGTGGTACACCATCAACGATACAACCAACAGATTTACAATGGGATTCACCATATGTAGTGACTCTAAATAATCTACCGAAAGTGGACATCTTTATTTTTATTCAGTAACTATGATTATAAACAAATACAACAAAGTAGAAAACAGTTTTTAAGTTCAAAATTTATATCTTCTCAATACTATATTACTAGTACATGCTATTATTTATTCATCTTCCGATTTTTTTTTTTTTCGCTCTGTCAGTCATCGGTCCTGCCTTTTGGCCTTTCCAGGAAATTACCCTTTCTGGACTGAAATAATTTTGGTTTTCATAATCAAAAATTAAAAACTGGAGTTGTTTGTCACTACTTAGTATCAATACTGATTTGATTATTGTTAAACGTACTTGTTCCTTTGATATATATTGTATAATGTTGGGATATAAGGTATCTGCTAGAGGGTGTACCTCTCAGATTAAAATACAGAATTACAAACATGCCACAAGATGTTTTAGTTATTCATACTCTAAATTGGGAACAGAGGATAAGGAATTAGATATCTCAAAACCATTAGACTTTTCTCAATATTTAGTCTTCAATAATCATCATCATCAAGGTCATAATCAGCATAATGAACAATCAATCACTCATACTAATATGAAAACATTGACATCTTATATTCATCACCTTGAACCATATAATAATTCCAAAAGTAATTCTAAGTATATTAACCCTCAACATTATTATCAAAACACCCTTGTAGAGGAATGGGCTAATAAGAAACCTCATCCTGTGACTCTTAGACATTTAGCTGCATTTGGTAAGGCACTTAATGATGAAAAGATAATATCTTCAGCAAATTTTGTTAGAAAGGAACTAGCCATTAGAATTGCTATGAAATTGAATGAATTACAAAAATTACCATTTAGAGTTATAAATAATTTTCATATATTAAAGGTTTATGAAAGTTATTATGATATCTTTAATAAATTTAGAAAGAGACCTGAAATTAAAAGTATTGAAGATAATAATGAATTTTGTAAATTTTTAAATGAAGTCCTAACTGATATTAATCTTTTAAATTTACCAAATTTAATGATGGGTTCATTAGAATGTTCAATTAACAATTCAATGTCAAATCATGAATTGGATAAAATGGTATCAGGGTTATTAAGAGCAAGAATCTCAAGAAGAATTATTGTAGAGGAACATGTTGCATTGACAAAATCATTTAATTCAGATCCAAATAAACCAAGATCTCATATTGGTGATATATTTTTCAAATGTTCTGCAAAAGAACATTTAAAGATTTGTACTGAAAATTTAGCCAAATATTTTAATTCAATTTATCCAAATATTAAATTACCAAAAGTTATATTTGATGAAAATTCAAATGTTGATGATATAAAATTTGAATTTTTAACCTCTCATTTACATTATCTATTTGGTGAAATTTTAAGAAATTCTTATGAAGCAACAATTAAAACTTATTTAAATAGTTCTTTAAAGGAACCATCTCCAATAAAGATAACATTTATTGAAAATAAGGATCATGTTATATTTAAATTTTGTGATAAAGGTGGTGGAGTTAGTATTAAACCAATTGATAAATTATTTTCATTTGGTAAGACATCTGCCTTAGCTCAAGAATCATTATCAAATTTTCATAAATTACCAACTTTACATTTGAATTCATTATATACCACTTCTCCATCAAGTATAACAAATACTAGCAATACCAATAAGAATTCTAATAAAAGTCAAAATACTAATAAGACCAATACCATTAATAATTCAAATTCTACTTCAACTTCTTCAAAGATTGAAAATAATACCTCTAATATTGTTAATTTTTTGAGTGGTACATCCTTAGGTTCTATTGATAATAATAACATTAAGGAAACTTCATTAATTGATTTAATTCAAAGACCTGTTAATTATAAATTAGGATTAGGATTAGCAACTTGTAAAGTCTATGCTGATTATTGGAATGGTGATTTAAAGATGCACTCATTGAATGGATATGGAACTGATACCTATTTAAGATTAGGTAAATTGGGGTCTTCACACGATAAGGTTCAAATGGATAGAGCTTGAATTGCTTAATTAAGAATTTTTTTTATATAATATTGTCATAGGTGAAAAAACGTTATGTACTACAATTTAAAATAAATAATCTATAAAATTTATTGCACGTATTTGATATTGTAGTAACTGGAAACATTATGAATTTTAAGTCTTTTTTTTCAATCTTTATTTATACCATTAATATATTCATTTAATCTAGCTTGTTCATCATCCTTACCATTATCATAATCATTGTCAACTTTCTTATTAATATTCGTATTATTCATTTGTGATTTCTTTTTATTATCAGATCTTTTAAATTCTTCACCATTATACCTATCAACATTTAATTTTTGACCACCAAAGAATCTACCATTTAAATTATTAATACATTTAACAGTACTTTCATTATTTTCAAATCTAACTAACAATATACCATCACTTTCTAAATCATAAAGTATAATTTTTTCAATCTTACCATATTTAGAACAACCTTCTTTAATATCTTCAATTATATCGTCTTTAGCATATTCATCAGAATTTAATTCATCTAATGTGAATGCATGTTTTATAATTACAGTTTTTAACCAAATAGGATCAATTTTATCATCATCACCACCCCAATCTTCAATTTTATCATTTAATTTTTTTAATTTCTGCCTTATTATCTTCTTCTCATCTTCATCTAATTCTCTCTTTTTAGAATTATTAGTTTCTTTAGTCTTATTTGAATTATTATTACCATTATTATCATCATTCTTATCATTATTACTGATATTTGTATTTTCAAATTGAGCAGCTTGAACCTTAATCAATTCCTTATCATTAAATCTTAATTTTGTATTATCCAATAGATCAATAGCCAATTCAACACTTTCAGGTTTTAAATAAATGATCAATGCATCTCCTTTAAACTTATCATTATTATCTTTATCTCTATACCTTTTAATCTTATATTCATTAGTCAATAAATCCTGAGCAATAACACCATACTTACCAAATATCTCCTTTAATTCAATTTCATCAATATCTAATGGTAAATTCGATACATAAACTGCAGTATTAACTCTTTCTCTCTTGTTAGTGGTGGTATTGTTATTATTCTTATCATTACTCTTGTTGTTGCTATTGTTATTACCAATAGAATTGATATTCTTCAGCTCTCGTAGTTTTTCCTTTTTCTTTCTTTGAAACTCTAACTGTGCTTCATTACTATTACTATTACCATCACCATTACTGTTATCTTCAATTCCATTCTCTAATAATGATAATGGGATCCATCTCTCTAAGATTGAATTAAATTCAAATGATTCATTAGTCTTAGGATCTTCAAATAGGAAAGTATTTTCCAATTGATTGTATGAAATTCTATGATCTAAATCCTTTAGTGAGACTGTTCTTGGATCTAAATCCTTTAGACTCTCCATCTCTTAGTTATATCGATTCTTTGCTGTTTATCATACGTCTTTTAAAGTTTGTTTATGGTTTGTAGATTTATTTATATTTTTTTTCTCTCTTCTTATTAAGCATCAAAATTTGTTTATTAACATTCGATGATGTTTAATCTTTAAAGCAATTGAAGTTTTACTATCTACTTAAATCAATGGTGCTTTAATATAGTTTGATGTAATAGGACAATAAAGAACAAACACCAAATATTATTTAAAGGTTGAAAACACACATACACAAAATTATAATTCAATCATTCAATTTTTTGATATATTTAATTGTACAGGATAGAATATATTTCAATTCTATTGAATCTATATAAATGATTTTCTAAAATCTCCAAACTATAATCTTTTATTCAGACTGATTAATTACTAGATTCACACTTATATTATTATATGGTACAAAAGGATTATTTTAATTTATTTCAATATCTGGATCAATAGTCAATATAACAATCCAGTTTAAAACTGTATTAACAAAAAAAAAAAACACAAAAACAAAATAACATAACATTTTCCATCTTTCTTCTTCTACTTCTTCTCCTTCTACTGCTTCCCTATTGATTTTCCATTCAAAAAGACATCTCACATCATCATACACTTCTAAAAGTATTACCACAGTTTAAACAAACATAAAACAGAATCATAGAAGTATCTGCTCTTCTCTGTTGAGATTGGAAGAAAACATCATCATGAGCATGACACTTTGGACATTCCTTATCAGATCTCGGTAGAGTTGGATCAGCACCTATATCTTGTACAATACCAGCAGTTTCACCAATATTGGTAATTAATTCATGACGATAAACCAAAGGAGTTGAAGCATGTTCCACATAACTACAGATTCTGCACTCAAATAAAAGCTGATTATGCTCTTTATCTTCCTTTGGATACAACATGTTGTTGCATTCTCTGCAGAATCTGAAAGAAGTCATAGTGTTACTGCTATTTAGATGTTTAATATATCTTCACTCTTACTCTTCTCACTGTTTGTATTTGATTACTTTTTAAGAAATTTGAACATTTTAATTTTTAGCATAACCGTCACATAATTCTAAACATGTAAGTGATACTTATGCTAATATTCAAAAAGTGAAAAAAAAAAAAACATCAAAAAATCAAAAAAAATCAACGAACTGATTCTCTTCAACAGAACTAAATAGATTGATTGTTTTTTAATATTTCAGTATCAATCAATAAGATTAACAGATTCATCATGTATAGATTAACTGCTAGAGCTTCAGCCCAATCATTAAAGACCATTGCTACAAGAAGAGTTGCCTCAAGTAGCATAATTGCTACCCGTTTCAACTCTACTGAAGCTGCTTCAGTAAATCCAAAGATCTCTGCTATTGTTGATTCAATCTCAAAGTTAACATTACTTGAAACTTCTGCTCTAATCACTGAATTGAAATCTAAATTAAATATTCCTGATATCTCATTCCCAGCTGCTGGTGCTGCTCCTGCAGCTTCAGCTGAAGCTGCTCCAGTTGAGGAAGCTAAACCAGCTGAAGAAGAACAAACTATCTTTGCCGTTAAATTAGAATCATTTGATGCCAAATCAAAACCAAAGATCATTAAAGAAGTTAAAGGTTTATTAGGTTTATCATTAGTTGAATCAAAGAAATTCGTTGAAGCTGCTCCAAAGATCTTAAAGGATAACTTAGGTAAAGAAGATGCTGAAAAGATAAAGAGTGCATTAGAAGCTTTAGGTGCAAAGATTGTTTTAGAATAATTTATAATTTAATTTTTCTCTCAAGGAAATTGATACATTGTCAATCATAGAAATACATAAAAGATCATATTTAATACAAAATGATATCAAAAAGAGCAATAGAATAGTCTAAGAAATTTCCTTACAAAAATTACAAAAAAAGTTCATTTCATTAAATATCATGATTACAATTCATTTCAATTAAAATAACAAATAAACAAAGATTCAATTCCATTTTATAATCATTCAATAATACAAAAAGATATTTAATGAAAACCCTCTACCTAATCACACTCTTTCATCATCAAAAACAAAAAAGATATAAGTGGTTAATACCACTCATGTACATATATTAGAAGCACAAATTTTATTAACTGTGAATTTTTTTATTCTTTTTTCTTTTCTTTTAACACAAACACTATTATTATATTATAAACGTTTAATATTTGTTTTAAAATTCTATTTATATTGTAATTTATATATTATTAAATATTGTTATATATCTATTAAAATCTCATTGAGTTTCTTTTGGATTTATTTATATTATTAATAGTTTCATCATCAGAATATCGTTCATCATAACCATTTTCATAGTTGAATGGTGAAAAACTCTTATGCATACCAAACTCTGTGCTACTAGCAATACCTTCACCATACATTGAGTTAGAACTTGAACTTATTCTTGAATTTGATCTATGATTATTATTATTAATACCATGATTATTAATATTGTTACTACCATTAAGCTCTGAAGAACTAGTTGATGTAGAAAATGATCTTGGAATCTTAGTCTTAAATGCTTGAAACTTGTCTGTAGTAAAATCTTTACTTGCTCTTCGTATTTGATTATTCATATTTAATAGATCATATGAACTTGAGGATGACTTTAGTGTATTGTTGGAATGATTCAATGTATGATTTCCATTTATTTGACTATGTGATGGAATTGATGGTGGTTTTGACGATGATAATATTGATGAAACTGATGATGATGACTGATGTAGATCTACCTGTTCATATTCTTCAACTTTATTATCATCTGAGAATTCAGTACTATCATCATTGTTTAAGCTAGTAGTAGTAGTATTATTTTCTCTTGCATGATTGGTATTATCATCGTCATCATCATCATCTTCTTCTTCATCTGTCATCATTAATAAGGTTAATGCAGTTACCAAATTTTGCATTCTTGAATATAATAGTAAGGATGATGAATCAATTAATGACCTTGTTTGCATTTGCATTTGTGTTTGTGCTTGACTCTTATCTTGCTTTGATTCGGTAACAATGTCTTTATCATTAATCTCATTTGACGTTACCAATGGTGATTGAAATAGATCAAAGGTAGATTTCAACATCCTGGAAAATGCATTCCTTTGTCTATCAGTCAGATTTGTACAATTATTTAATAGTTCATTTAGATCATTTTCAACTGATAACAGTTCAATAGATTTTAATTGTGACGATGGAACACGTCTTGAAAAAGTTACATTTGACATAACACTAACCATTTTCAAGAAATTAATGGATATAAGTATTTGAGATGGATATCTTTTCTAAAAATTTAAGCAAAGTAGGAAGAAATTCATATATTTAAACCTATCGTTTGAAATCTTTAATGAATTTCAGTAGTTAAGAAAATATTGATCCATCATATTTTCATTTTTCAATTGAAATCAAAACAAACACCAAAAAAATTAAAGTTGATAAATACTCAATACTACTTTTTCCAATAAACATCGTTTATAATCTGTTAAGAAGAACGATAAAGTGGATCAAAAGTTTCATTCTTGTAGTGTAATGGATTATATTACTAATTACTGAATTACGGTTTTATATATTATAAATAGTGGAACATTTTGATTAAATAGTAAATGTCATAAATATTTAATGATTTACTGTATACCTAGTAGTAATATTATCAAATTGATTATGATAATGCATTACCTTTAGATTTCCAGAAATCTCTTTTAGATTCTTTATCAATAATACTTTTCATCTTTTTAATCTTTCTTGGAGGTTCTATATCATCATTATCCTCATCAAGACCCATATATGAATCAACATTTGTAGTTGGCTTACTTGAAATTGATTCATTCTTTTCTAATTTTCTCTTCTTTTTCTTATTCTTCTTATTGGCTTTCTTATTTGATACTACTGGTGTATCAATCTCACTTTCATGGCTATCCTCAACATAGACTGTATTTAAACGACCTGAAAACATACTTGCATTATCCTCTAGGGCCTCATTTGTAATTAAATTTCTTTCATCATTAAAATCTCTCTCTGTACCTCTATATTTAATAATGTTACCTAATATGGATTTTCCCAATCTTTCTTTATAGGTAGCAGTTTCTAATTCATAACAAGTATTTGTTAATAGATCAAATGCACCATTAAATGCTCTTTTCAAATTTAAAGTGTTATATGTACCTCTACTGATATTATTAGAAGCATCAGAAGGATCTTGAATGGCTAATGACATTGAAAATCTTCCACTCAACTCTGGGTATAATTTTTTTGGTAAGTATGATACATTATCTTCAGCAACAGAAATGGCAACATTATCATATGAAAAGTTTCTTCCATAAAGTTCAAAGAATTCAATTAACAAGACACCCAAATTTTCCATTGAATCTATATTATTAGTTGATAATCTTGGATGTAAACTTAAAAATGAATAAACAAGACAAATTGTAGAATAACCACCAAGACCACCAAGATGAACATCATTCATCTTTCTTGCTCTTAAAAATTGTTTAATAATTAATACTAATTCTCTTAAACCTGGTGTATCCTTCATCCAGGACCTTATACTTGCCGCTGCTTCAATACCATTTGTTCTTTCAAATGAAACATCAATATGAATACCAGATTTGGATTCTATAAATTTAATGATTGGAACTTTTGCCTTTGCAATGACTTCTACATTTTCAGCAAGGTTTAATCTTTTGAGATATGAAGCTAATTGATATAATGAATTTCTATTTTCATATTTTTTGGCATTAGATACAATAACCATATCAATATCAGAGCCTGGTAAATATAGGTCTGTAGCATAAGAACCGAATACATGAACTTCACAATCAGTCCATAGTTGAGTAATGGCATCTCTTAATGTTCTAACTGTAACATTTCTTAATTCAATCTCTTCTCTTGATGGAGATATGTAGCCAACAAAATCCATTATTTCATTGGTCAACCAATCTGCAATTTCCTTTTGTTTTGAATGATCATGATTTTGAACCCATGGAGCATCTAATTTAACAACTTTAGCATTTGGATCTAATCTATAACGTGATTCATTATCATCCATCGAATATGCATCTTCAGAGTTGTCCTCCTCCTCCTCTTCCTGATCTGAAGAAGAATCCATAAATTTAAAAGAAATAAAATCATCATTATTATCTAATCCATTGTCTTGTTTAGTTTCTATTGTATCAGAGTCATCCTCTTCCTGTTGATCTTGGGCTTTTATCTTTTTATCAACTTCTTCTATTTCTTCTTGAATGGTACTCTCATCAGCATTATTTGAACTAACCGTTATCACTTCACTTTCACTACCTATATCATTATCATATTTGTAGCTTTCAAGATCACTATCATCCAGTATTATGGGATTCAGTTCATTAAAACCACTTTCATTCTCATCATCACTAAGGTCATTCTCATCTAGGACATCTTCATGTGTTTCATTCTCATCTATAAGATTATTATAGTTATTTTCATGGCTCTTGCTTTGGAAGACGTTGAAGGACTTCTTCAGCTTACTGCTTGCTCTTTGCAACATGCCCTTAACTGGCTTATTGCCTCTTGAAGACATGACCCTTTATACAATCAATGTGTGTTATTCTACCAAATTGAAAAGCTTTTGTTAACAGTAGCATTAATACTAAACCAAAAAAAAAAAAAAAGCTATGCAAATAATTTTTTTTTTATTTATCAAAGTTGAATAGATTCATTTTGTAAACGAGCTTTAGTGTCAATTGCCATATCATTGATTGTATCACTGACCATTTTGCTTTGTATCTGTGTTGCTCATCGGATTGAATATGTCTGATATAATGGAAAGAAAGATCTGTGTAATCACAGGTACTAATAGTAATTTGGGTATGAACATTGCCTACAGATTCATAGAGTCACAACCTTCTGATTATAGATTAACGATTATAGTAACTTCAAGAACATTACCAAGAGTACGTGAAGTTATTGATAAAATTAAGGCATATGCTGAAAAATTGGATCGTGATGGTATTGTAGATTTTGATTATTTATTAGTAGATTTTACTGATATGGTTTCAATCTTAAATGCTTCATATGAATTAAATAATAGATATAAAGTGATTGATTATTTCTTTGCTAATTCTGCACAAGGTGTATTTGATGGTATTGATTGGATTGGTGCTACTAAGGAATTGCTTGCTGATCCAGTTAAGGGTGCCACTGATCCTCATTATAAAATTCAAAAAGTTGGTGTTAAATCAAAGGATGGATTAGGTCTTGTTTTCCAATGTAATGTATTTGGTCCATATTATTTAATTCAAAAGATATTACCATTATTAATAGCTGCTAAAAAGGCAAGAATTGTTTGGGTTAGTTCCATAATGTCGGATCCAAAATATTTATCATTTGAAGATTTACAATTATTAAGATCAGATGCATCATATGAAGGTTCAAAGAGAGAAATTGATCTATTACATTTAGCCACTTATTCTAAATTAAAGGAACAAGGTGTTTTACAATATCTGATTCAACCAGGTATCTTTACAAGTTTTTCTTATTTTAAATTCTTAAATGTATTCACATACTATGGTATGCTTTTTATTTTTTATTTAGCAAGATTTTTAGGTTCTCCATGGGTCTGTATATCAGGATATACTGCTGCTAATGCTCCAGTTTATGGTGCAGTATTGGCTAATCCTCATTTTGAAAAGCAAGATGTTAAATATGGTTCTGCCTGTTATAAAGATGGTAGTGAATATATAAAGATTCAAGAAGTTGATAAGACTGGTGCGGAGAGTTTATTGAAATATTTGGATGATTTAAAGGAAGAATGGGATGAGAAATTAAAAGATCAAATAACAATAGCAAGAACACCAAACCGTGTTTAATTTGTTTAGATATCTATACTATTTTTTGGTTGTTTGTCTATTTGCTTGTTTAATATTGTAAGAGGAAACCATTCATGTATATAAAATAACTGTCAGAAAAAAATAGAAAATGCTACATTCCAAATACTAAGCATACATAATATTTTGCAAATCATAAGTAAAAAATGTAGGTTATAGTGGAGCTCTTATATATATATAATAATACAAACTTTAAGAAAACGTTAAGAAACAGATTTATCAACATCAAAAATGGTATAATAAATAAGTACAAAAATGAAAAAGAAAGATCAATAACCTAAGCTAAATAGAAAACCACTTTCATAATAACTAAGAGCCACAAATACATAAACATAAAAGAAGAAGAAAGCAAAAAGATTTTTTTGTTTGGCTTTCTTACCAAATGAGAAAGAAGAAGCACAAACACAAATATCATTAATTTTCCAAGGCCATTAATGAACCAACAAATGTGTAAATAAGTCTTGAACGAACTTCAACTATATCCTCTGGAACTAACCAGATCAAAGCACCCAATTTTCTAGCAATAGAAATGGCTAATTTAGCATTGGCATGCTTTTCATCTTCATTATTACCTGGATAAACCAAGTCATAATCAACATAACCAGGCTTCAAACCATGTAATATATCTAATAAGAAATGACCATTAGATAATGATGGATCTGAGAATGATCTAATAGTGGAAGATTTACCACCTTTAGTAACTTTTTCTTTAGCCCATTTTAAGATTTCAGCATCTGTTAATTCCTTACCAGTCTTAGATATTGATTTTAATGTTAAAACAATATTACGACGCATTAATTGCCAAACTAAACCTAATGTTAACAATTTATTACCATCAACAATATCTGAACCTTCAATACCTACTAAAGAGAATCTATTAGCCTTACCAGTTTCAACGGCATAGTTAGTATTTTCAAGTGCTTTAAATCTTGAAATATCAGCACCTGAAGCTGGTCTATTATTAATATGTTTTGGATTAACTGAACCTGGCATAACTTTTTCAAATGCCTCTAATAGGATGGTACCATCTTTTAAATCTTCAAATAGACTGACAACTGGTGGATTAACATCTAAAGAGTTTAACCATAGAGTGAAAACTCTAGCTTCTCTTTCACCTTCAGCATCAAATTCTTCAATTTCAATCTTTTCATCTTCTTGAATTGGATCTAAACCTGGATGAGTATTAAATAGATGAGCAACAAAGGCCAAGTTTAATTTTGGATTACCAGCAACTAATGAACTTGGTGTTAAATACTTTCTACATTCTAATTTTTCAGCATTTACTAATACTTGTTCAGCTCTTTGTAATAAATCTTGAGTCTGTAA